>JAFFZH010015204.1:10573-118616 GCA_018420115.1 Euura saliciscinereae | reverse complement strand
TTTTTTTCAACTTCTGAAACGAAATCTAATCAATTTGGCTTCGAATTTTTTTATCCAACTCTTTCCAATGCTCAATTTTTGAAAAATTTCCACGAAGTGTCAGGAATTTTTTTCAACTTCTGAAACGAAATCTAATCAATTTGGCTTCGAATTTGATTAATTGAGGCTGAATTTGGTATAAATCAATGAAACTAGTGAATCTTCTGCTTCAACAATTAATTAATTCACTCCGATCGATTCTGCTTTTATAATTAGTAGTTTTACTGATTAATTAATCATGAGCCCAAATTCAAATTGACTATAAATTTGTTCTTTCACGTTGTCGATGTTCAATATACAATAAAATTTTCTGTTCTCTCTCCGACCCCAGTTTCCATCGATGTAGGGGAAATACGGCTTCCATATCAAATATCGCATATCGTGTGTTTGGTATGAAATTGGTTCCAGATGGGAAATAAGCCTTCTATGTCATCACAGACGCGACGAGAAGCTCGTGGAAATGAAAGTGTATCGAAATTCTATCGGAAAATCATCACTTTAATACATCAATTCGCGTATAACAAGTCAATCAGGTATAATGAGAGTAAGTTTCAACCGATATCCCAAGATTTGGTAACTCGGTAGATTCGAGTTGAGTGTAATATCACATCTGACGTCACTAGAATCCACAAATTTTCACAACCATGAACACAATAATAAAATCTATCGCTACGAGTGCAATTATTAAAAAAAAAAAAGTTAATTAGGTAAGTATATCACAGATTAAAATCAATATTTGTTTAACAATCGTGAGGGTAACTAAGCCCCGTAATTAAGTCTCCTCAAGAAAAAAGTCAACAATATCTCGAGAACCTTTACGACCAAGATAACAATCAACGCGTGTAAGATAAGTACGATTATTTCTATCTTGTACATATGCTGCAGGCTCTCCATTATTGCGAAATATATCCTCCGCGAAGCTCTGCCGCTGAATTCGCTCAGCCTGAGCAGAGTGTGATGAAGATTATCGTGCTCGCTGCATTCATCGTCTGAAAAACGACAAATTAGACTCGGACGATGTCCGACGATCGATCGATCGTCCCTAGATTGACAAACGGACCCAATTTGCAGCACTCCTCTTCCTCAGGTGCCGGCAGGTACTTGTCCAGCAACAGCTGAGCCATTCCCGTGGTACTGTCTACCGTCTTGAGTATAGTGGCGCCCGTCTCGGTCGACATGACCCTGTCGGCCTGCTGCCAGCTGTACAATCTGAGGTAATGAACTCTGTACGACGTTCTGATTTTCATGACGCTGACGTACTCTTCGGTCCCGTACTTTAAACCTCTCAGAGTCTTCACAGCCGGCTTGAGACTCTCCAGAAGCACGAGTTTTGTCCTGTCGATGATCTGCGGTGAATAAAAATACCATCTTGACACGTTTTATCGGCGAAACAGAAGGGAATGGGGGAGGACTCACGCGCTTCGGATCTTCCTTGACGATGGGTAGCTTGACTTGGACAAAATCGATACCCCGGCACAGCCTCTGGTCCAAAGTGAATATCGGCTTCTCCATGAGTCTAGCGACCGGCATTGCGGTTTGTGCGACGAGACTGACTGCGTTCTCGAAGGTATCGAAAGCCCGGTGAATAACCGGATTGACGCATTTGAAGCGAGTGTAAACCTCGGCAGACTTGTACCATAGATAATTGACGCTGGGTATTTCTAAGGCTCTGTCGATAGCCTGGATCCTGTGGTTTTTGGAAAAATCCTCCTTCGAGAACCTCGTCGAATCCATTTTTGCGGCGCGGATCGATGCTGGAGTTGAAATAACGAACGCGATAAGAATTATTCGAGGATAAGAGAGTTTTTCATTGACTTACCGCAGCGACTAGCCGCCGAGGCTGTTTTCCGCAGAGCCAACGGACATCGACTGCCTATTGAGCGATAAACTAGTGCCTTGATCCTTGATCCATGAACCGTACGACGCGGAGTGATAGAAAATTGATTTGTTTTGTATTCTTATTTCGATGCACGGGGAGCTTGCAGCTTGCAGCTCGACGACATAACCTAGAATCGGGTATTTCTTATACAGACCGCGAGAGCATCGGTTATCGCACCGCTTTGCGTGTTTATCATCGATAAATGCCAATCGGCATCAGATCCGCTGCGAGATTAGATAAAATCGGGAACTTATCGTTGTTTGTTTATAACTGATTTAGTGATTTCTAACCACTAAAGTTCCCCTGTCTCATCGAGCAGACGACGTCTCGTCGGTGCTGCCCGACGACACCGAGGCGGATCCTTCGTAGAACTATTGATATTGATAAAAATGCACCCATTCATGCATTTTCGCAGACTCATTCGCTACCTATATACTATTCACTATTATGCAGCTTCATACATAATATACGCACGTAGAAAGCGAGAGTCCAATTCCTACGTTTATAATTAATCTGTCTGGGGGCGAATGAACCGAGAAACAAACAGCGATGCAGCGAAGCTTTTGACGAAAATTAACAGCTGTTCTACGGGATAATGAGAAAAAAATATTCCACGTTCATTAAACATTTTTATTTGACGATCAACAGGCGACAAACGTTAGATCTTGTCATATATTAATATCCTACGACTCTGTGGCGAAATTCGAGCCTGATATGAATCGATTTTCGCAGAATTTCAGCAATATAGAACCTTTTATTATGAAACAAACAATGTATAGCGAAATATGTGGCAATAATGTCTTCTAGAAACTGTAGTTCGTCAATTGTTTATTATTTCTAGAAAAATCGACGCGAAGATAGATTCGTGAGTCATGAAACCGTTGCGTTAATGCAATGATCCCTCCGTCCTCAATTGCACACCTATATCGTCGAAGGTCGGTTACGTCGATCACGTGACCCCCACGGGCACGTCTACGGCGTAGCTTGCCGTGGAAATTTGCTGCGTAGTTATGGGGGCGGTTCGTGGACTTCGTCTGCAGTCTGCCGCATCATGGACCGTCAAGGACGTGTCTAAAATTTGCGAACCCCGCAAAATGATCTTTCTTATCATCTGGACCAGCGAATATTTCGATCTTCGTTGTCCCATTTTCCCCGATGTTTAGACGACTCGGTACATGATTAGAAGAATCGTTGGTCAGGCTTTCTAATCTAGAACAAAATAGACAAATGTTGAAATAGTCCTCAAGGCAATCGCGGGATAATTAGGAGAATATTTCGTCCCCCTGGTTTCAGAATTTGAAAGAAAAGTAACGAACTGAGGAATCGCGACCCAATTTTGTGCGACTAGGCACTGCTCTGAGATCGGCGCCCCTTGCAAAATACGTCGCCGTGCGCCGGTTACCATGCGACGTGGAGGCAAGTTCAGGGTTGCCGGCTCACAATTCGTTTGTACAATACCCAGACCGGTCGCAGAAAAAGTCAGTCAGCTCTCACCAGTGATCTTATTCAGTCAAGATTTCGAACCGAAAGCTAGTAACTACTCGTAAGTACCGATCATTTATGTAACTTTCGATTGGGGATATAATACTCTTTGATCCCTGGTCCGATTGACCATGGAAACCGAGTTGAACTTGACCCTGGGTTCTCCGATTCGACGAAGCGTCGTCTCGTACGCATCCATTTTGCACGGCACCGATGATCAATTCGTTCGTGGAATTTTTGCAAATACGCTTTTTTTTTTACCGATATCTCGGAACTGGATCGAGCCAGATCGGTCCCCGATCATTTTCTTCGTCGCTAATGATCCGGGCTATAATAATCCAGGTCGTCGCCAATTTTTACGTACAAATTTTGATAAACGATTTTAAGGATCCTTTTTTTCGACGCGTCTAGTCAATTAGCACGCAATGGTTTCAAATCACTCATGTAAAGCTATGAAAAAAGCTCAGAGATCGTAGTTTTTTCATTGAGGTTCGAATAACGATTTTTATGTTTTATATCGTGTATCGAATGGATCATTAGCTCGCTGTCTAAATCCAGCTCCTAGCATCCTAGACATTCGTAAAAAAAGGACATTCTTTAAATCATGAAGGTCACTTATTTTCGGCAAAATGATTCTGCGCAGTAGTCGCATCGCGGCGTCTACGACGTGGCTGGAAACCACTGATATACATATATATATCAGTGCTTGAAACTCGTTTTCAACTCTGATATGAGGGTGCGGCTGCCGTCTGGACGCGGCGCGCAGTGATCCGAAAATTCATGGAATGACACAGAAGCGAAGCAGAATTGATTCGTCATTTAATTATTGAGGATCGAGAATTTTCGTTCGTTTCTGGCAAATTTCTTCAATATAATTCACAAAACTATGAGACTTTGATTTACTGAATATCGATATGACGCCTTATCTAAAAAAATCTGCTCCGTTATTTTATTCTTCAAATGTTAAATCATCGATACTGGCGTATGAGTGAGGAGTCATCGATAATCTCTATATTTATCCTATATTTGTTGTGTCTCGATCCCTGCTATCCTGTTATTCATCGATCGTTTTAAGTATGTACCACCTTACCGTCGCGCATATCTGTAGACCGGTCAGAGTCCAGTAAGACCCCCGGCCTCGGTATAATTAGCTCGACTTATCACATGTTGACTGACAGCGTCTGGGCGAAATACATGCAGTACCGCATAGCAACTATTGAGTTGATTACATCACTATTCATTTCTACTCGGTACATTGTATGTACATATTAGTCAACAACCTGAAGTAACAAAAGCCGAGATTACATGCAGTACCTCATAGCAACCATTGAGTTGATTACATAACTATTCATTTCTACTCGGTACATTGTATGTACATATTAGGCAACAGCCTGAAGTAATCAAAGCCAAGAGATAATTATTATTATCCGGTTATTGATAATATCGAATTGCTTCTTCATTGATTTTGCAAATTCAAAGATGCATTGACAAATAAAATTCGATTAATCATCGATAATTATTTTTCTTATCTGTAATACACTTTTTTAATTTTTTTTTATTGGAAAATAAGAACGTGAAAGCAACGATAGATCTTTTTTATCTTGACTTAGTAATTAAAATTCTCAATCACATTTACACAGGACATTTGACTTTTTCCGTTAACATTTTTTCAAATCATCGATTCCAGTTCCTTCAATGATTTATCTTCAAGTTTAAAGCGTTTTTGAATATAATCACATTCAATGATACGAAAATAAATCACTAGAACCGTAATAATTATTGCGATTACAATTCACAAATATAAATCCATATTTTTTTGTATCCTTTCAGTCTTGAGCAAGATGGAAAACGCAGCAAGTAAAGTATCAGAGAATACCAAAGCCGCCGGAAATGCAACAGGCGAAGCAATCTCCAACGCTGCAGAGGACACCTCGTCTATGGCCGGAAGAGCTATTCATTCAACCGGAAACATGTTGGGCTCAGCCGGAGACGCAACGTGGAATGCGTTCGGCTCGGTCGCCAGTGCTACCGGACGAGGCCTGACTTCCGTTAAGGATACAGTAGGCGGTGTCTTCACATCTGCCAAGGACACTACCGGCAATGCCGTGGACTCAGCTGTGAATGCCACAGGGCGTGGACTCACCTCAGTCAAGGACTCCGTCGGCAATTCCTTCACCTACGCTAAGGACACTACAGGCAATGCAGCAAGCGGCGCTTTCGACGCCACAGGCAGAGGCCTCACCAACGTCAAGGACTCCATAGGCAACGTTTTTGGCTCCGCAAAGGACTCCGCTGGAAACGCTGTAGATGCTACCGGGCGCGGACTCACTTCAGCCAAGGACGCGACTAGCGACGCTCTTGGTTCTGCTGCGGATGCCACAGGGCGAGGATTGACTTCCGCCAAGGATTCCATGGGCAACGCTTACACTTCGGCAAAGGACTCGACCGGCAACGCTTTGGGCTCCGCAGCAGACTCCACAGGCCGAGGGCTCACCTCCGCCAAGGATTCTGTGGGCAGCGGCTTAACTTCCGCCAAGGATTCCGTGGGCAGCGGCTTAACTTCCGCCAAGGATTCGACTAGCGGCGCTTTGGGATCGGCTGCAGATGCCACTGGACGAGGACTCACCTCCGCCAAGGATTCCGTGGGCGGTTTTTTCTCGTCTGCCAAGGACAAGACTGGAAATGCTATGGATTCAGCCGTCGATAACACAGGGTCGGGATTGACTTCGGCCAAGAACTCTATAGGTGACACTTTGTCGTCGGCTAAGGACAGCACGGGAAACGCTTTCTCGTCGGCCAAGGATAGCACCGGTAACGCTTTGGACTCGGCCGCTGAGGCCACCGGAAAAGGGCTCACTTCCGCTAAGGACTCCGTGAAAAATGCTCTTTCGACAGCTAACTAAACTACGAGGGATGATAATATGGACTGAACTGATAGAGTTATAAGTTTAGCGATATGATAATATTATCTCTATATATTACTTGTATGTGTGAACGATATTCTCGTTAGTGATTATAAACGATATAATTTTTGTTTTGAAAAAGGCTATGATAATTATTGCAGTTATTGTGGAAAATACATTGTCAATATATTATTGGGAACGGAAAAAAAAACTATATTAATAATGATGGTATACGTTGAACATTTGCACTTTTGATATCAAGTCAACGTGTAGGTCATGCGGTATGTGAACCAGTATGACCAGTTCTTTATAAAATATAGGTATTATTATTTGAAACATTGATTCGATTTTTATTCATGATTTATGTACCTATATTATTATACCCTGGATTCCTAAAAATTTTGAAATTTCAGATGCCTACTTTTCGAATCAGCTCTCAAGATCAAATATTTAATTAAAAAAAAGGTAAAATCAATCAAAAAAAGTTTTCTCAAGGATATTAAGAATAATTTTCACCTATTTTTCAGATTTCAAAATGTAACTATGGCGATGAAATATTTATCGAATCAACTTCTAGTTTCACAGATATCTTCTTTGATCTATTATGAATAATTTCACGTGAGATTTTTTGGGTCTGGTCACTGACCACTGAATCCAGGTAAATTACTTTGATATTAAAATAAAGAAACACAAAAAAAGAGGCTTTTTGGGGGAAATAATTGTTTCAAAGCTCATTCCTGAGAACTTGTCACTACAACAAATTCCTCACGTGAACCTACTCTTTTTTTTTCTATTTTGACAAGGAGAAAAAATTGAGACTGCTGTAACTCGAGTCCTTCATTGCCAGTATCAATTCCAGCGGAGCGTTCTTCGGAGGCCCATTTGGTGCATCGCATTGAATATTCAGCTTTTATGGACATGGATATCTGGTGTTTTTTTCCTCAGTTTGAACGGAAAAACTTGTGAGAAAAAGTTGACATCGGTACAATATCAATTGTAGATCATCAAAAATCACGAGTGACAAAAAAACCGACTTCAAAACCAAACTACTCAACCGATTTTGATGAAATTTATATGGGACCAATCTGAAAGTATACCCTTTCGAATAAAAAAAGAATTTTCCAAATCGGTTTATAAATAACGGAGTTCTGAGGTAACAAACAAAAAAAAATACAACCGAATGAGAACCTCCTCCTTTTTTTAAGTCGGTTAAAAATAGCTTGTAACCTGAACTTATAGGTAAGGATAGATCGATCCTACATGTTACCGAGTAATGGCAAGGAAAAGGTGTAGGTAATACTAAAATCTCATCAGTCGACTTTAGGTAAATAACAAATTTTTCTGTATATTTTTCTACTCATCAAAAATGAGGTTTATATATCTAGTAGTACAGCTACTCTATACCGTAACATTATATTTTTATACAAATTTGCCATCATTTATGAATAGTTTTTCTTTCTTTATCACATACATGCATTAACACAACATTTTTTACTAGTGACATAGATTAGTTGTGTGGATTGTAAATTTTCCGAAAAATATGAAAATACGTAGTCAAATGCAGTGTATGGTAAGACAACATTCGATATAAGATACGCTTAGAAAAATTAATGACAAAATAGTAGCCTAATTTGTGTGATATGGAAGTTTCATAATTGCCTCTGCAATATCATCAGTCGTGGTCGCAGTTAATTCATTCATACAAAAAAAAATCCACTACGATCTATTTTTTCTCGGGAATCTCTTTCTGATCGTCCTTCTTTTCCGCTTGTTTATCAGCCTCCTCGTGCTTCTCAGTTCCCAAAATTTTAGTCAGATGCAAAATCGATATCACACTGGTCATGTAATCGGCGACGTCTTCCTTCTTTATCGTCTTCAGCTGGGCAGAAATCGAATGGTACACTCGCCTGGCCGTCTTCGTCGAGAGCTGACCAACCGTCTGGACGGTGTGAAGGACCTTGTTCTCCTCTGCGGAGACGGGTGCTGTAATTGTACATTTTTTTCATCACGATCGAAGCAATCATCATTATTAATTTATCTAATACTGCGATGCTGGTTTTGTTTTCAAGCTCACCAGGTACGAGCTCCTCGGTCTCGCCGGCGACGGCTGGGAAATATTGATCGAGGAGACGATTCAGGGCGGCGGTCGTGTTGTCGACCCCCTGAACCGCCATGGTTCCAAACTGGGTGTTCAGGCTCTCGTTCACCTTCGCGACCGCGTATTCCTTGTACGAAGAAGCTTGTTGACTCGCAGAGTCCTTAGCAGCGTTGAGTTTTTCGAGGGCTGGGGAAATCGAGCTGTTCATTACGGCCCTGGCTGCTTCTACGATCTGAAATCGACGAATAACGATAAAGCAGGTCGACGCGTAATAGAAAAAATCGGAAAATCGATTGACATTTGCGAAACTAACGTGCTGAGGCTGCTCCTTGACGCTGGAGACCTTGGACTCGACGATATCGAACCCCTTGCACAACGTCTGGTCGACGGCACTGATTTGACCTTCAAATTTCTTCACTATCGGTGTAGCGATCGGAGCCGCGGTCGCCGAAGCGTACTGCAGCCCAGATTCAACGTAGTTCAATGCCCAGCTCAAAAGGTCGCTCGACTCCTTGACGTATGTGTAGGTGGAGCCCGTCTTCTCGATGGCTGAATTCACCAGCCCGATATTGCACACTCGGTCCAGCACCTCGAGGTGAGGTCCTCCCTCCGCGGTCTGCAGACCCGGCAATGACGATACGACTTCCACGGATTCTGCCATTTCAGCTGGAGAAAAATTCAAGACTGTTTTAGCTTCGATCTCGGAGCCTCGTCGACGTCGCTATCACGACGGTACCGAATATTCGAGGCGATATTGTGACCCGGTGACTCAACACGCGCTACAGTCATGCAACCGACTAGAGAAATTCGGAGAAGTAACGTGATTATGGGAATTTTTATGCAATTTGACGACTTATTTTGTAATCAGAGTTCAAAGTTCTGAAATCCGCAAAAAGCCTGAGGGAAGAATAGTTATCGATTTGACGATTTGATGAATAAGAAATGAATAGTCTTACACTGTTACAAATATCTTGAAATTCTCGGAAATTTCGTTTACAAAGAGGAATGAAATTTACCAATCCTGGTGATTTAAATGAAATCTGAATATTGATACGGTTCTATTAAATTTATGAAACTGTTTTGGAGTTTCGAAACATGCTATGATTCTTTTTTAGTTTTCAGTGACTGAGGTATTTCAGTCAATTATCAAAGTCCATCCGATTAGAAGCCTAAAATTATCATTTTTTTTGTTCATTCTGCAATATTTTATGATCTGATCCGGCAATTATTGCAGTGGAAACTCATTTTTGAATGAAGTTATCATGAATTTTCATGTCATATGAGTATTCAGCAGAATTTTCGAAACATTCTGTATATATGAAATTTAGTATAATCTTGGGTATGCAATTTCCGAATGATTTTTAATTTTCAAAACTGTTATATGAATATTCAAATATTGAAAAAATTGTAATATATGGTTTTCTTTTATATTAAACACAAATTTGAAACTGCTCAATGGTTTTGCGGCATCGTGAATTTATTTCCAGACATTACTAATCGCCGGCGTCGTACGAGTCCGATTGGACTTTGCCCCTTGTGCACGATGCGGCAAGATTATCATCACTCAACAACTCTTCACTGTGTGATACGAGAGCGACGTCACGTTTCGTTTCTAGAAGAGATAACAGACTCTATATTCTACGATCTTAATTTCTATTTTCAAAAATTGAAAAACGAGCGCTTCTGATCAAAACTACGGTGGACTCCGAAAGTTGTGTGAAATCAACAGGTGGAAAATTCTGCACAGAGCTGACTTCGTATCTACTCACGATTCTGTGATGCTAACTTGCCGTCTGACCGAACACTGGAGTTGAATTGCGATAACGATTCACGCTTGTCTACCTACTGGGAGAGAGATTACTGAACTGACCGAACTTTTACGGAGCAGGTTGACGTGTTACACTCTTATTGTAGATTGTGAAACGTGAGCTAACAGTTCTCCAGGCCTGGTCGTTCGCAGCGCAGCGAGCGTCGCGGTGCGTTCATCCAGTGAAGAACCTAGATACACGAAAATCGGGTTCCCATCACAGACTCAAGCCCGGTTATGATACTCCGAGAGATTCGAAATTCTACCGATCGACGGAAATAAATCAAAAACCTTGCTGCCCCATAAGAAATTTTTGGAAGACTGATAGAAATCTTTAAATAAAAAACTCCTGGACCTCGTGATCCTCGAAAGCTTGTCACGTCACTGGTTCTTTGACACGATACATAGCCGCAGTGACGCGACGCTGTTGGATGAGGACGTGGGGGTCAATTCGATGGACCCGTAGATCCTTGAATGACAATAATGACTCACATAGTTTGAGCTGTCTCATTCTTACAACTTACTATCCAGCAGCGTATGATGCAACGATTCTTCCGCATTGTTGCAATTATCACGAGCCTGAGTGACTTCAGAAAATATAACGATTTTTTGAAACATGAAACTACTGCGTGACCATTGCGTCAGCTTCGTAGCTACGAGGTTGGAGTCGGAACTTTACCATTTACTGATAAAAATATATCGGCTTCGGTATTATTTTTAGCTCTCGCTCTCCAACCGCGGCGACTATTTTCTACAATTTTCCCTCACTGTCTAGAGATGTACAGAATACCAACGACATACTGGATAGATAACTGCATTTCTTCTGGATCAAATTTTACGTTCTATGATAAAGAGCGAAATTCTGAGATTGATACGAATTTTAGAAAGTCAAGTTCTCCCTCGTATTTTCTATTCGTAATTGGATATTCAACTCGTCGACCACTAGATGCAAATTTTTACAGTCATTATACCACTGCTGAATCACGTTACAACCTCGTATCGATGTAGCGTCGGGAAATGAATTGGCTTCGATTATCTCATTGCATGAGTAAATTTGTTTATTTCAAGTGACAATATTCATTCAAGAGACTCGTTCATACATTTCGATAGCAAAAATCTTATTCTAATAAAGTACGATATTTTACCCTGAGCAATTGATCAACAGATTCTTAAGAAAAACCTACGGAATAACACACATAAATAGAATCGACGTGTAACAAAGAAGGAAAAAATAGGAAATACATTCTTAAAACTATCAGTTCCACCGAATTCGACCATTAAAAATCCTCCACCTTAATTAGAAGCCTGAGTCTTGTTCTGCCCTCCCTTCGGTGCAGTCAGAGCCTGAACCTTCTCGTTGATAGCGTGAAGGTACTGAGTCAAATGAAGAATCGCCACGATGTTGCTGATGTAGACCCTCAGGTCGTCCGCGCTGATGGTCCTCACGTGCTGACGAACACTGGCGTAGACTCGGCGCGCAGCTTTATTCGAAAGACGTCCCACGGTCTGGACGGTGTGAAGGAGTTTGTCCTCTTCAACGGATACCGGAGCTGTGATAAAAAAAAAAAAAGGCAAAACGGTTAGTCGAGCAAAGAAAGAAACGAATAACGATCGAAACTGACCTTTGTCCTCCTCTTCCTGCTCCCCCGATAACGACGCCGGGAAGTACTGATCTATGAGTTTGTCAGCGATCGCAGCTGTGCTGTCCAGCCCCTGAAGAGCCACGATACCGAACTGAGTCCCGAGGATCTCGTTCGCCTTGTTCCAGCTCAGATTCTTCAGCGAAGCTGCCTGGGACTGGAGCAGGTCGTTGGCGTAAGTTATTCTGGAAACTGCCGGCTGGACCGTCTGGAGGGCCAGGGTGTAGGCGCTCTCGAGGATCTGAAGACCGGGAAAAATGGTGATTAGTATTCGGGTCGAAGGTCGATCGAGTGAGACTCACCATCTCGGGGCGCTCCTTGACCATCGGTACTTTCTCCTCGATCTTATCGAGCCCCAAGCAGAGGGTGTGGTCGACCAGATGTATCGGAGCCTCGAGCCTCTTCGCTATCGGTGCAGCTATCGGGACAGCCTGCTTCGTGGCGTTCGAGAGCGACGCCTCGGCGCTGGAGAGTGCCCAGTAAACCAGCTGGTGCGAATCCTTGACCCTCGAGTAAGTAGACGCGGACTTGCTCAGGGCGAGTTCGACCATCGGCAGACCCATTACTCGGTGGAACAGTTCGATTTGGGGTAGCTGAACGACCTCGGAAGCCATCGCGGTGCTGGTGGAGATGAAAATTAATTCAAACCGATAATCCGTTGAGATTGTTCGAAGAGCCATACTCTTTGGTTTCGCTACGTAATCATAATATTTGTCATACAGAGAACCACAACAACAGAATAAGAAGAAGCGACTTTCAGCCAACCTTTGGCCACGATATCGACCCTCAGATTCACTTAGTTTTGATCATTCTAGAGTCTTAACTTGAATACATTTTGTGAAATGTGATGAACAATTATTATTCCACGATCGTCAACTTTTGAACAACGGGAAAGAATCGATATTTGATCAAACAAATCAGCGTGTAAATCGTTTTTTTGTCAAAATCAAAAATTAGTACAGGGTTTGAAAATATTTGCATTGACTTGATAGGATTTATGTGCTTGTACTTACGTAATTAGATACGTTGGTTGACAGAAAGACGGACGTGGACAAACACGGGTTGCCTCTATCGCGATAGAAAGAGAAATAGGTCGGGTCTTGTACAGTGACTACGTTTATACGGGAGAGAACGGTCATGCGCACCGTATAGAATTTGAATTTGACTGATCGTGGGGATCCTTTCGGTCGTTCACATGTCACTGATCTGACAAAGCTCAAAGTCCGAACTCGAGGAAACGAGCTCGAGGCTAACATTCTCTATCGTGACACTTGACTGATAAAGGTGTCTACGAAGAATCGAAAACACGTCCCCAACGTTGTCGCGTTAAATTTCCGCTGAAAATTCTACCTTGAAATCAAATCATGCATATTCGCTTTCTATTCAAGAGAATCGAGTTTTCGATTCGAGGCCTAAATCACAAGAGAAATGAATAACCGTGAGGGGGATCGTCCGTTATCAGCCGCGGTCATGTCACGGCGATAAGACTAGACGAGTCTTTCTTATCGAGGTTGGCCTTTCTATCGTTCGAAAGGGAAAAGCTCGAATGAATTTCGAGCTCAAAGCATCTTCTTCCACAGTTTGATATTGTCTAATTGTAAAATAGCGTTACGGTTGAAAATAACTTCCACAGTCTCATTCCGAAGACATGCGGGTTATCAATTAGGAACTATTGACTAACGATCTTGTCAATTACGTCGTGGAAATCTTTATAAACTTCTCTGTTTGTATCGGCGATGCTTGTGTGACCGGCTAGACTGCCAGTCGTTAAACTGTATCGAGAGGAGTCTTTCGTGCCTCTTATCGAACAGTCAAAGTCCAATTCTTCACCGAGAAGGTGCGGTGATGCATGCATTTGTAATACCTGGGGAATTTCGAAGATAACAATATTCGGTTGCAATAGAAATCACTGCGATATTTCAGGATTATCGATCTAGCAATTTAGAACGTTTCAATCGGACCGAAAAAAGCTCCTACAAATGAAAATCGAAATTTGAATTTGGAAACAACGCGTTTGAAAGAGGTAAACGACAGTTAACGAGTATCGTATCTATTTATTGACAGAGATTCTCAAGATCATAAGTATAGTTATTTAATTTGGTTATTTGCAAGTATTGCAATATAAAGACTTTCATCTCTCCAAGTTTCTGCACATTGACAGGATGCAGAGTCAGACGTTACTCGGCACCATTGGCTAGAACGTCGGTGGTCACGATGACGTGATTATTGTGATTATGCTGCCTGTTTTGCGAACTCGTATCCAGCTTCTCAGAAACCGGACGTCCGGCCAAAAACGCAGCAAATTGTTCCTGCCGAATGAAAACAGTTACCCACACATCGATATCACATGACGACAAAAACCCACCAGCAAACCGTTCGTCGTCGTACCGAGCCTCAGGATGGCAGCACGGATCACGGACACTTGGTGCACGGCCGTATCGAGGATACCCGGGATCTGCAGCATCTATGGAAGGAACAAAAGTCGATCAGCGAACGATAAAAGAGCCCGAACCCGCTGATGCTCACCTTGAACGTGGCCGACGCGGCGTCCAGAATCTGGTGCGAGGTCCTGACCAGGATTCGGGCGAGGCGTCTTGGAACCCTTGAGGCCATCGCCGCGGCGCCATTGACGAGATGGATGATCCGGCGAGCGGATTCTCTGGTCAAGAGGACCAGGAGCTGTTCGAGGGAGGCCGGACGCGCCTGGTTCTCCGGCTCTGGCAGACTCAGAGTCCGCCACAGTTCCATCGCCTTCTGCAACGCCAGTTTCGGGTCCGTCGCGATCTGAAGAGACACGGGGGACCAGGAATTGACGTTTTCCACACGGTTCAACCACTCACCAGCTCAGCCACGTACAGAAGCACGTGTATGCACTCCGTGCCCTGTTCCTTGAGGGCGCGAGCCTCGGCGACCGTCCGACGCGTCAACCGGCGCTGAAGTTTTCTGGAGAACCTCGCACCGTGGTTTATGGTCCTCGCCGTCTTGCTGACCCCGTCGGTGGTCTTTGAGTCCGAATTGACTTGAGAGGAGAATTTTAATTGTTTTTTTTTCATCGTGCTGATGAAATGACACGGATTTAACGGTACTAACCACGATCGTCGCTGGTTTCATTGCCGTCCGACGTCTTATCTGACGGGTCGGGGGGTAAGTAGCGGTCAACGTACTCCTCGGCTACGGTCAGGGCCCCGTCTAGCCTATCTGCGGCCAAGTTTGCGGCGTCGCTGCCCATCTGCTTCATGCTATCCGCCCGCTTGAGAACAGGCTTCACGAATCTTTTGCTCACGTACTCCCTCGTGTTGAAGTACATCTGCTTGATTTAGAAACGGTATCGGTGAATGTGACATCGAACGATCGGTATACACGATTCAATAAAAGTCTCACGAGCTGGGGGGGCAGGTTGAGGACCGGTACTCTGTGCTCGACGATGTTTATACCCCTGCAGAGCAGCTGGTCGACGGTAGTAATCGGTCCGTTCAAGACTAGGATAGCTGGCTTCGCCGCAGCTGTTGCCACGGCGAGTGATTGCTCGGCAGTATCTAGGCCCCAGTTCATCAGAGAATTGGAACGCTGCGAAGAACGGAGAAAAATAATGAGCGAATGGACAAAGGTCTCGTGATGCGTTCATTGTCTCCTCGGACCTTCAGCTACGGAGGCTTCACGTTTATCTCTCACATTTTATGATTTTACCAGTGAAATGAGCAATTATTTCAAACTGACTTTATTTCCGTCGATTGCGAGTGTTGTGGTGTTGGCGTTCACCACATGCATGTTTTTCTTTATTATTCACGAGTTACGCAACCGATCAGAGGTCGAGTCGGTAATTTGTATTTAAAGAAACTAACGGGGCGTCGGGGGGTGGGGCGGGTCAACGTATCAGTAAAAAAATAAGTACAGAATAATAAGTTATACCTTGATCTTGTCGTAAACATTGCCAGCTACGTTTATACCGCTTTCGACGATTGGTAAGCTCGATAGTCTCGCGACGGATTCGAGCTGTGGAATCTCCGTGGGTCTCCTTCTGACATTTAACCGGGTCATTCTGACGGAGAAAGAAACGTTATCTGTCGGCTGATGAAACGAAACGTGAGGAATTTTACTCACCTGCGGGTCACGGCGTATGGCGTCGAAACGAGTGGTCAACGGAACCCGATGAAAGTATTGTGTCCGTTTGGCTGGAAGACTCGCGAAGAACTGCACCACGTACCAGGCAGCGAGCAACAGATATCTCTTTCGTCTGACCTGTGACCGTTGTCGATTAAATGGTCCAGCGGGTAAAATGTACCACGAGACGATCACGGACTGCACAGTGATGCGAGAGTATAGGAAAGTGAGGGAACGTGCTCCGTAGGTGACTCCGATCCGGAGCTTGCGATCAGTCGAAGCACACCAGCAGCTGGTTTCTTCATGGAATACTTTTTTGTCTTTTGGAAGGAAATCCGAAAGTCGGTTTCTTATTTGCCAATAACTATTTTTTTTATCGACACAGCGCACTGACTGATAAGCCTCGAAATCAGTTGGCGGAAAAATATCGCTAGTTGAAAACAAACGATTAAGAATCACGATACTTTCTGTCGATACTGAGATAAAAATACGTATCACGACGAAATCTAGGAGATGATGTAATATTGCCATGAAATTTTCTCGACTCTAGACAAAGCGACTGAAAAATGAATAGAAAAAATGGGATTATCAGAACCAGACGTTTTAATGGCATACAAAGTTCGGATATAATTATTTCCATACTTTCTTGAACAATTTACAAGTCAGATGATAAGAATACAGTAATCATTAGATACAATTCACAAAGAAATGCAAATTAATTAGCTCTAGATATTTTCCTCTAATTGGTAGCTTCGTTTTCACGTCTCGCATACCATGGTGGGCTTATCACTGCATAATTTTACTCTCCTCGTCGATCGCAGTTGATTCACATGCTTCCCTGTTTCGAATACCGTTAATTAGCTACAGATAGGAACGTGAAATTTTCGATTTTTTTCCAAATCGTTGAGATTAAACGACTACAGTATTCCGATTCGCAGACCGGAACTCGCTAATTCATTAGATAAGAGGCATTACTATCTCAGCTGCGATGACGACGCCTCTGAGATCTAGATAAACCCGAAATTGTTCACCGTCGCCTTGGGGCGATATCATCGATATCAATAGCCGGTAGAACCATTATCAACGCTTTGTTTTGTGTAGGAGAACCGTTATCGCCGAGTCCTGTGATTCTGTCATCGATAATACTACTAGTTACACCGAGTCTGTCATAGCGTCAGGTACCACCAGATATATTTTAACGCAGTTATTGTTCAAGGTGAGAATCCATATTCCGATTTATATTCACGTTAACAAACCGTCCTATAAACTCGACACAGCCTCATCAACAGATCATCAGATCCATAAGAGTTACTCCTGAGACTAAAAAGACCAAAAAGCCCCGCATAACACAACCAAAATCATCATGGCGGCCGAAGTTTATCTCGGTCTGCTTCTAAGCTTTGTTTTCTGCTTCGGGATTGGAGAAGCAGGTGAGTAGTACTTTTTTCTTTCATTACAGAAATCGTTATCATTGCGTCCACATCAAAATACAATCTGTCTGTTCTCGAGCCAATTGAAATTAATCAATTACGTTTTTTCATTCACAGCTTGGGGTTCACCGCCGTTTCTAGCCCCAGATCCAATCGACGAAACTGTGACGTTCGTAGGATATTCTGGGACCCAGACCAACATTCAACTGGACGAAGAAGTTACGTACAACGTGACCATTGCACAGCTTAATTACGACGGTGAATAATCGATGAGTTTCTTCTTATTGAAAATCAGGGTCTTGGATGAAAGTTCGATAAACGTTTCATCGCGCGTGATTTCAGGAACTGGAACTCCGACGGTGGGCAGATTCGACAGTGGCAAATCGAACTTGTTGCTGGGTGCCGTCTTCGAGCAAAATACCACTTCGGGACTGTGGCAGCTGATAATAACCGAAAAGCAAGACTATGAGACGGAAGCGATGCAGAGTTACAGGTTCTACGTTACGGCCGATGACGAGAGCAACAGAGTAGCCCTTAACATAAATAACATCGATGACAACGCTCCGGTCATTCAAGCAAACGACCAGAGCTGCTCTGTCGAGGTTTGAATGATGCGAAATTACAACATTCCGCAGTCTCTTTCAAGATTGCGGCTTCTACGTAACGATAACGAATGATATCGTTTACGACGTGGTTTGTTACTGCCTGCAATCTTTATTCAACAACAAGCGACTTTTTGTTTCAGGAAAATTGGAGTGGGCTAACCAATTGCTCCTTCTTGATATCAGACGCGGATGGCTGGATCGATGAAGTGACATTCTCGTTAACGGCTTCGGTAAGCTTGACCGTTTTTCGATTTATCGATCTTTTCTTTATCCGGTTTTTCTCGACAGCCAACCAGCGGCACCACAAAGTTCAGCATGGTCTCCGAGGCCATCGAATCCACCAGCTATCGCAAGAACGCGTATCTCCAGGTCGACGAAGAACTCGACTACGAGACGATCACCATGTACCTGCTGAACATCGTGGCTACGGTAATTATTTTCATTCGCGAAAATCGATGTCATCGGGCGGAGATGATCGAGACGTTTTGATTAATCGGGGATCCGATTACTCGCTCTTATCTCCAGACACGAGGTCGAAAAACACCAATTCGCCAGTCGTGAATTTAATTAGCAACAACAGATCGATCGCCGTCTCTTCCACTCATATTTCATCCCCTATTCGACTGTCCATTTGTTTGTTCGCCAGGACGGAGCTGGAAACAATGGCAGTGCTGCTTACGTCGTGCAAGTTATCGATATGCCGGATGAACCACCGACATGGACGAACATATTCTCGGCTCAAAATATTCTGGAGAAGTCGACGAACGTGAGTAAAAAGTAAAAGTCAAAGTCAAAGTGGGCGAAATTAAGAAGTTTTTATTTTCTCAAAGTACTTCGAAGTATCAGCCATCGATGGTGACTTCGGAATCAACGCGGAGATCAGCTATTCGATTATCGCAACTGAGGGTAGGTCTATCAATTCCGAACCACAACGTGACAGGCTTTAAAAAAAAATCGTGTGTCTTCGTCTCAGGACAAGAAGAATATTTCGTGGTGAACTCTACGAGTGGCGAAATAACGATAAACCCGATCGATCGTGACGCCTTGGCGACCGAGGTATTCAGGTTCACGATAGTCGCGTACGAGACCGAGGACGTAGATTCGTCGATAAATTCAACGATCATCATCATCGTCGAGGACATCAATGATCACAGCCCTGAAATAGCGCCGGATGAACTGACGATTTCCATACTGGAAGAGACCTACATGACGTTGGCCTTCGACGACTCGATTGTGATCACAGATCCGGATCTGGTGAGTATTTCCACAAACGAACTCGGGGCTTTGGGCTTGCGTGTAATCCGGGCGATCAATTTTTTCCGCAGGCTGAAAATGCCCAATTTACCGTAGCCCTCGCGGACGAGTCCGAGTTCGGATGGAGTTCAGCCTTTCTGATAATACCGACCAGCGGTTACCAGTCCGGCGTCTTCACGATATCCGTGATAAACTCATCGGTCCTCGATTACGAGGATGAAGACTGGCGGAACATGACGATACAGGTGATATACTACAAGTGCACGAAATAATAATCACAGAGGATAATGAGGACTTTGAATGTCGATAGATCGTTGCAACGGAGGTTGCCAACAGCTCGCACATCGGAATACGAGACATAAACATCAATTTGCTGAACTGGAACGATGAGATGCCGATCTTTGAAAATTCCGAAATGTCAGTATCAGTTCCTGAGGACGTGGAGATGGGCTATTACATCGCCACCATGCTAGCAACCGACCGGGACGTCGATGACAACGTCACGTTAGTATCTGACCATGATTATTGATCATCCCTCCTTTTACACGTCCCGATACACCATTTTCTGCATCAACAGACATGCAATAGTATCCCAACGAACGTTGACCATCGATGCAGCGACCGGTGTGATCACGACAGCCCAGGACGGTGCCTTGGACTACGAAACCATCCCCATTGTGATTGTCCAGGTGACCGCTACCGACCTTGGAAGTCACGTGAGCTACGCCACTCTGACCATAAACGTGATCGACGTGAACGACGTCCCACCAACCCTGACAATGGTATGAAGAGTCTTAGAGAATCGTGTATCCATTAGAGAGATTATCCGCTTCAATCTTTTCGTCGTTTTATCAATTTCTGAAAACAGCCACGGACCAACCCGAGCATCGAGGAGGAAGGAGACACGGGCGAGCTGGTGGACACGACGATTTATGGCACGGATGTCGACACCGACGCTCTTCTCGTCTTCAGTATCGACTGGGACAGTTCCTACGCCTATAAAAGCGGCGTGATCGTGGACGAAGACGTCTACACCGGGTATGTTGCGTGTGGGATTTTTACATTCCGCCCATCAGCGTGGTTAATGATTACACCCACTTTCAGAACCTTGGAAGTCGAAACAACGTACCCAGAGAACAACACGTTGTACGCAGAAGCATCATTGGTGGTTACCGGGCGACTCGACTTCGAGCAATTCGACGTCATGTATCTGACCATCGTTGTCACCGACACGACGACTGTCCACAACGACAATTACACAACTGGTAAGCCGCTGCTGCTCATGTTGGTTAAAGTTCTTGTTCATTCCTGATCAACCACTCTTTCAGCCTTGCTGACGCTCCTGATCCTCGACATAAACGACAATGCTCCGATATTTGATGACCCGACTGAAATGTCCGTCACTGAGAATCAGGTGAGCAACGTACTGATCGGCAACGTCCTTGCGACGGACGCTGACGGCGCTGGGAACAACAATGTGACCTATTCGATCACGTGAGTAAACTTTGAATCTCGATACTCGTTACCCGAAAGAACTCTAATTATGATTCAAACGCTACTCTAGGCCAGCGAATGATACCATAACTGGTTTGGTATGGATAAATACGACCACTGGAGTGATCAGGACAGATACCGATGGCGCTATCGACGCCGAGGCCTATGAATATCTGTACTACATCGTCAGCGCTACCGATGGCCTCTGGATCACCAATATGACCGTGAGTTTGGTGCAATTTTTCCCAAAGCCCGAGTCCGACGTCTTTGATTTTAGATCGAGATTTACGTCACTGACATAAACGACGAGACGCCTTACTTCATCGACGAAGAGTTCAACTCTACGATATACTTGAGGGAAAAGTCTGAAAGTGGGACCGAGGTCGTGACTGTGTACGCGTTCGATGATGACAGGACATGTGAGTGGAGGAAATCCACAGCAGGACGTCTGTCGGTCCCTATATCGTAATTGACGAATGATTTCAGCGCCCTTCAACAACGTATCCTACCTGATAAACTCCGACTACAGTGGGCTCTTCTCGTACTTCAGTATGGGAAAATATACGGGCTTGCTCGAGGTCGCCTTGTCAGACGGATACGTCCTCGACCGCGATCTCGGAACGGCGACTTTTACGGTCTTCTTGGTCATCAGAGACAATTTCTTGGTCGACGGTGTCACCTGTGCGTAGAACATTCATTCATTTAGGTAGTTGATTGAACGGCGATTATGCAATTGAACACTTTACAGGGAATTCGAACACGAATTCGACCAGCGTCACCGTCATCCTCACCGACATCAATGATCAGATACCGGAACTTCCGGAATTGTCTGACCCCGCGGCAACTGTTTCGGAAAATGCTGACAACGTGAGTGGCCAGATTTACTGTCTTCGAAACTTCGTTTTTACCAAACACACTCGCGATTGATTCTAGGGCACTCTGGTCCTGACAGTCGTCGCGGTGGATTTGGACGAACCGAACACCAACAACACCAGAGTGTTCTACGAGATACTCAGCGTCACACCTAGCGACAATACGACAGTCCTAGCCGACGATTGCGCGGTACCTTTTGTAGTCGAAACCAGGAATCAAACGGACGCATTGATATACACAAACTGCGCTTTGAAAGGCTACTACGGTACCTGGGGTATCGAGTTATACGTGAGTCGATAATATCCGGGCTCAGGCTGGTCGATATGTCAACGAATTCTCGTCCACAGGCTCAGGATTTGGGGACAGATCCTTCCTCGCAGAATGACACGAGAAGCTACAACGTATACGTCGAGGATTACAACTACAATGATCCCGTAATCACGTACCCAACTGCTGGAAGGATCATCCGATTGAGTCAGGTACGCCGATGATGACCAAATGGCGAAATTTCGTATTCATTGGCTTCTTTTGTAGGAACAAGCCGCGAATGCACAACTTTATACCTACGAGCTCAGTCATCTGAACGACTTCACAGCTACCGACGAAGACAACGGCCTCAGTGGTACCATTTCCTTCAATCTCACTGGCCCAGGTAATACAGACTATATACCGATACACGAGATCACGGGTAAAAAATGTTCCATCACATTGCAGAGACCGCTCTTGAGTACTTCACTCTTGTTTCAACCGGCGAGTATTCCGCTCAGCTTCAGCTTCTGAAGGTGCCCACTGACATGGCGACGAATTACATCTACGAGGTACTGTATTCTGACTCGAATGAGTAATGGGAATGTTGGGAACAGTGAACAGGGATTCTCGATGTCGATTTCAGATCGAGATATCCGTCACGGACGGCGGTACTCCCAGTCGTACAACGACGCAGACCAACACAGTCTACTTCATATCAACCGAGGGTCCTGAATTCGATGACAACTACTGGACCGCCTGGATCAAAGAGAACTCCACAGGGCTAGGAACCTTCGTCACGATACCGGAAGCCACCGACATGGTCAACATCGACGCTGACGAAGCAGACTTGGTCACTATTTACTACTACTTCACCAGCACCGGTAGGTCGATGGCTCGATAACGATCGTCTCTGATCTGGGAGATAACGCAAATGTGCTTTCATCCCGATTCGCAGAAGGCGACATGTCGTACTTCGAACTGGACCGAGAAACGAGGAACCTGACTCTCGTAAGCATGTTGAACAGGGAACAACAAGAGATTCTGTACCTCTACGTCGTTGCTACAACGAGCGAGGATGGAGTACCGGATAGTCCGAGGAGTGAGGCTACTCTGAACATCACCATAGTGGTTTGTTTGCACGAGGCCATTGTATCGCTTGAAATTCATAATCGCTTCATTTCTCGTCAATTTCAGGTATTGGACGTCAACGACAATCCGCCGACTTTTGAGAGCAGCGAGTATTTCGGCGGTATTTCACCGGAAGATGACGTCGACAAAATTATTCTAACCGTCGTGGTAGGTTCAGGGTACATATTTCGTCACTTTTCTTGTATATTTAAGGTGTAAACTTTATCATTGTTCGAATCAACCAGGCCACAGATCCTGATCTCAACGAAACGCTGACGTATTACATCTCCGAGGACTCTCTGACCTATTCAGACACTTCAATTTCATCCATAGCAATTCCATTCGGTATGGATTCAGAGACTGGAGAATTGTCTCTACAGTTCATACCACTGTCAACGATGGCGGGCTACTTTGACTTCGACGTAATTGTCTACGACGCAGGTATGAATCAGCACCGATGGATCAGTTGAAGCTTTTCTAAAACAGTAACGGTACTCTTTCATCACAGTCAATCACACCGACACGGCTAACGTCAAGGTCTACATCATCGCAGAGAGCAACAGAGTCGAATTCACCTTCCAGAACACGCTCGCCGATGTCACCGCCGAAACCGCTTTCGTAAGTCAATCTCGAGACTCGCTGTCTTTCGTTATCTCAAAATCTGAACTTTCAGATCATATCCACATTCACCGACGCCTTTGGGTACCAATGCAACGTTGACTACGTTCAGAAGGCCCTTGACGATGAAGGAGTTACGAGTCTCGACAACGAGACCATCGTCACGAGCCACTTCATCGACTCGGCCACCAATATGCCCGTCACATCGGACGTCATTGTCTTGTAGGGATTCTTCGACCTCTAGTCGAGTTGGAACACAGATAGACTTAATTATCTTCCTTTTCAGGGCATCGAGCGATCTGCAGACCATCACTAATCTCAAGGTCGCACTTTTGACGCGATCATTGAACCTGATCGACGTTCCCTCGTCAAGTTCTTCGTCATCGGTCAGCAGCATCCAGGACATAATGCAATCGGTTCTGATAAGCCTCTGCGTGATTCTATTCATCTGTTGCGTCGCTCTTCTTACAGCCTACATAATCAAGACGAAGCAGTGAGTGTGACGATTTCACAGCCTACACTCAATTGGTCACGTCGATTTTTTTTATCGTCTATTTTCAGGTTGAGCAATCGCCTCGATAAATTAGCCATCACAAACTTTGGATCGGTAAGCTCCGGGCTAAACAGACTCGGAATCGTGCCCACGACCAACAAATTTGCCACTCAGGGCTCGAACCCCATGTGGAACACGCAGGAGAAATTCCCAGAGGACAAAATCAGGTATACAGCATAATTATATCAATTCACAGAGCGTAACTCGATCTGATGTTCGTTCATCTCGTTTCAGTCAGTACAGCAACGACTCGGACCTGATTGGGATAGAAAATGACCCAAATTTTTCGTTTTCCAACATCGGATTTATGGGGGATAACAACTGGCCGAACCAAACGAATGTGAGTTTGCCGCAACAAGCGAATGAACACACTATTTTTTTAAATAAAATTACGATTTTATCACAGGGAAGTGTGAACCCGGTGATAGCGAATCTAGAGAGTCGTAATCCAATGGCACTGGGACGAAATGGGAAGGAGGAGCCAAGCACGGACTTGTGAAAAGTATTAAATTAACAATATAGGGTGAAAGAGCATAATTAGACTGTCGATAATTAGCAGCAATAAAATATTCTCGACGAGGATCTATTTTCTACGGTCTATTTTCTCCCCGCATAAGAAAATAATAATAATAATAATAACAATAATAAGTGATTCGGTATATTTATTTGAGGAAAGATAATATTTGTAAATATATGTTCAGTGACGAGGTGAATGTAAATATTTTTTTAAAATAAAAACTGAAAGACTAAAGAATCCGATATATTTGACAAATTTATATTTAATATTGTTATATCGATAATTATTATTATTAACTTATTGAAGAAATTTTGTAGGATCGTTTTGTGGTGGTTGAAATAATTAATGACACGTTATGCGAATAAAATGAATTCGGTTGTTTATGTATATAATTATTTATATCATCAATTATAATGAATATATAGTTATGTACAATATTGAATCTCATTCTTTAACAATATAACATCAACAACATGATTAAACAACGTTCCTCATTGGTACACAAATTGTAAATGTACAGATAAAAAAGCATTAGATGAGGTCAATGAGGCATTGAAGGTGGCATAAGCACGCCGCGCGCCTTTACTTATTTAATTTTATCTTCTATCTTTTATCATATCTTTTTTTCTGATTTTTCTTATTCTTCTCTTTCTTTTAATTTTATACACATTATACCTATAATGACCATAATTCTTATATATTCGAATCTTTTTTTTTTTTGTTTTTTTGTTTTTTGTTTTTTAATTTTTAGATACATACGTACGTCATACATACACGCAAATGCACCACGAGCGCATAATACACGATAAATGTGATAAGGATTTGATGACTTGATTGGATCGGTGCGTGAATTAATTATTAAGATAGTGCACGAATCAATTCTATCCGACAACGAGCCAATAAAGATTCACTTTCTACGCCCTATTACACAAAAATTACACCAAATGATACAATATATTTATCGCGAATACGTTCATTTTATGAATGAGAATAAATGAACGTTTGAAACAAAAAAATAATAATAATTATTGAGTTATGGCGATTTTCAAAGGTTATATAACAAAATAAAAATAAAAGTCAGTTTTTTTTTCTCCGATCGTTAGAAATATGTGATCTGTATTGGCTCGTTGTAATATACAACATTGTTCTTTGTAAAATACTACACGTATATGGCGATTGGCAATTTTAATGAACGATTTGCATATAACACTAATTCGTGAAAGTTAAGATAATTTGATCGAGATAAGAAAAAATGTTCATCATTAATTATTAAAAATTGTCGATTGTTTATAAATTACGTGAAAAAAATACTACCTGTGGTTGGTGATAGAGTGAATGATAATACCTGAAGATAAGTTCACGCGTGTATTTTAAAAGAACAAAAAAAAAAATACCAAAGCAGTATTTTTTGTAATATTAACTAATGTCGAACAGTCGTTGTTTTTTTTCTTTTCAATGAATTGAACAGTAAAATATCGATCGCAATTTGTTAATTCATTTAATTCTTTTTTTTCTCATCTCAATAAAACTATTTTCTTTTCTTCTTTTTTTTTCACATTATCTCTTCATCAACTATACAATGATAACACGAACTGCGGTGGCAGTGAACAGTGCACGTGAATATTGCAGCAGCAGCGCGGGCAGCGGCATATACACGTTATACATATACGAACACGGCAGCGTCTACCACAGCTAGTTGTTTTATTTTATTTATTTATTTAATTTTTTTACATTATTTTTATTTTATTTTTTTATTTTTTTTATTTTATCTTTTAATTCTCTTTATTTTGTCTTTAATCAATTTTTTATCTTTAATATTTAGAACAGATGATCGCAAGCACAAATTTGTGACGTTCCCCCTGTCGAAGCATGTGCCTAACACATGCGTTCTTTTCTAATTCTTTTCACTTTATAGATATATATATATGTATGCATCTGTTTTGAAGTTTTTTGTTTATTGTTTCTCATGTGTTTTTTTTGTGGGGGAGGGGGGCCAGTAATTCTCGTGTACAGGTATATGTGTATAGGTCTATGTGTGTGTGTGTTTTTTTTTTAATACATAATATCCATTTCGTGAGTTTCACAAAAATATATAAAAGAGAAAATGTCTTGATGAAAATTTCGTTTTTATTTATTTTTTCATATTTTAAAATTTTCGTTACTCTTTAATTAATTTTTTTCCTTTTCTTCTGTGATTAGTAATTATATATAATTAATATATATCGATTTACTAAAAATTGTGTGGAAAAGGGTGTTTTTTTTTTTTTTTAATCTTTGTCTGTTTTTCTTCTTATTCTTCTTCTTCTTCTCTTTATCTTTATCGTAATTTTCTATAATAATCCTGTACAAAGTGCTTGATTGAAAGTTTCAATTTGTTATTTTACTTAATTTTTTTTTCGTTTTTTTTTCTTCTTAGTTAGTCGTTAAACAAGACACACGAGGTAAGATTGCATTAAGTCCCGCACTTGATTTCACATTTAACTTGTTTGTGGCACATTTTTTGCTTTTTCTCTCTCTCTCTGTACCCATCTTTTACATTTTTAATGATTAATATATCTTTTAATCGCTCACGCGCCCCGCACTTCGCTTGGAACTATATCTTTATAATTCTCTATACATGTACAGAAT
The DNA here is from genome assembly GCA_018420115.1 of Euura saliciscinereae. Classification (NCBI taxonomy): domain Eukaryota; kingdom Metazoa; phylum Arthropoda; class Insecta; order Hymenoptera; family Tenthredinidae; genus Euura; species Euura saliciscinereae. The sequence continues at coordinate 91,318 of JAFFZH010015204.1, read as the reverse complement.
ATCTTTGGTAAATTACGAAGATCACCGTAATATATCCAGTTGTATAATCGCGTCACGTCGCATAATTGAGGGCAACAAGTGGTCGAATCGTTATACTTAGAAAATTAAAAGTCAACAAAAATTCGCGTTTGTTATGTGTGATAATACGATAAAATATAATTACACATAGTATATATATATATATATATATGGTGATCAGAAAACTTTGAAAAGACTAAAAACAATACAGTCTCTATAAAATTGTGCATTTCTCGTCATTTTCGATGGTTATCATATTCAACCACATGAACATACCGTTAATTATGCGAGTTCGATTATAAACTGTGTATAATTAATAAATTTCCAGTTTTCTTACATATTTTAGTACAATATGTAATCCCTACAAAGTTAACTAACTTTCAATAGTTTTTTTTTTTTTTTGTAATATCAATTTTTTATATTTTTGAATTTTTCTTTTTGTTGAATCTTCATTTTTATATCATATCTTTTCCTTGATTCTCTTCATTTTTCTATGCAATAACGACGCATTTTCTATGTTTTTTATTTTCGTGTACCAATTCCTCAGCATCACCTCTCATCCGTTCGGTTATAGTTATATATTTATACATATATATTTAAATTTCTTTCATTTACTTTTTACACTGTCCAGTCAATCTATTATTATTATAATTATAATTGTAATTATTATAATTATTAGAAATTATCATTAATATTTAGTCAGATTTTAATTAGCTGTCCTTAGAATCTCGTTTCAAATTAAGAGACACTTTAGCAGCGTGTAGCAGCCCCCGGACCTCGGTATATCATGCCCAGATATTCCCAGTGCATCGTCAACGGATATTGAATGATGAAAATAATAAATATAAGATAAACCGAAACAAAAAAAAAAACATATTTTCAAAAAAGATTTAAAAAAAGAAGTAATTTGCAACAAATAATAATAGAAGTGACTCAAACAATGCAAAAATGATAACAGAGATAAAAGAAAATAATGTAATCATATATATTTAATTATAAGGAGGGAAATCGTAGGCATGACGTTCATCAATTTCGATTAGATGTAGGAGTATGGTCCATCGGTGAGGGCGCTACACAGCAACAGTCAGGAGGCGTCATCCTTCCCTCGCGCTCCTCTGCTGGGCCTGTACTCCAGACCCGGGTCAAACTGCATCAGAACGAATACCTGGAGAGGGAGGAAGAAGAAGGGTGGAAAAATTAATCGGTCGATCGTAGATCCTGGGAGTCGGTTATCCTAATTCTCACCTGATCCGTAGGCAGTAGAGTGAAGTCGTCAGGGGGATTGGTGATCACGTATCTTTTCGAGGAGGCATCGCAGGAGGAACTGGTGTCGCGAAACCTGTATCCGGGAAAAGGGGACGAAAAATAAAGTCAGAAAGTGATTTCACCGTTTTTCGTTTACTTAATTAATACTCGATATATAAGTCATTACGATAATGAATAAATAAATAGATAAATAAATCAAATATACATACATAGACGTAACGCACAAGCCATATGGGAACTAAAGACTAAATAAATCGGTGATAGTACAAAAAATTTATAAAATGATATTTTTTGGATGCGGGTCAACTTACAATTTTCATTGCGTTGTGATGTTTTACGGTAAATCATATGCAAAATACAAAAATATGTGTGGTGGTAAAGAAAAATTAAAAACTGCGATATATATTATATAATGTTTCGGTTTTTTTTTTTTTTTCAATTTACAGTTATATAATAATATATATATATGTATAGAGAGAGAGAAAAAATCCAATAAATACCATCGAGGAAAATAAAGTCCGGTACCTGTACCTGTACAGACCAATGCACAGCATTCCATACGATTTTAATGCCGCTACAAAGAGGTCACCGTACTTGCCACCTTCCCCGTACTGGGCCAGGGGTCCGTCGTACAACGATATCTGACCCACTCGGCATCGGTCTCGATTCGAAAGACTGTCCGCGGTGCTGAATAAATGACAAGGGGAAAAAAACGTCACATCATCAATTCCAAAAATATTCAACAAGCCATCAAGCGAGGGAAAAAAACTCAAGATTTGAGTGACACATTTATTTTTTGAGTGAAATAATTCTGTTTTTCATTTTTTTTTCAGAATATTCTTCTTTATTTCTCATTATTTCACATTATTTCAGTCGAGTTATTTCCACCAGGCCATTAAGATACTCACCTGTATCCCCCTCTCAGTCCGGCACCTTCGGCCAAAATTAGTTCCAGCTCCGGTGTAGCGCCTCCGGTGATTAGCGACCGGATCAACGTCAGTGCATTTTGGTTGAAATACGTCTGTGACAGTTTATGGATAAAATTTGAGTTCCAGCAGAGTGAATGGCGAGGCACTCTTCACCGCGATCAAATACTCACCGTCGACATCAACGAGTCCAATACACTGACCGCGAAGGCGGTACCACAGGCGAAAGGCTGGGTGAGATAAAGCTCGGTGTCCGGATCGTCGTCGTCGTCCTGGTCGAGGAACTGGACGTTGCTGTCGTTGACTAGCTCTGGAATCGCGGATAAGAGGGATCAGATAAATGATTCTAGAGCGGAATAAACTCGAGATTCTCACCTGTGATCATTGGCACGTTCGCACCGTAGACGGATCCTCGTCTTTGAAGAACGATGGGACTCCCGACTGTTGAACACCAAGTAAGTTTATCACACAGATTTCTTTGCTTTTTACCGCGTGGAGATTTCTCACTCACCTTGGCTCAGGACCCCGATCGTATCGTCAAACGTCATTGCTTTAATATTTAGAGATGCGAGGATGGCCTCCTTGTCGGCGAGGGTCGGGTCATCGTTGCTAGGCACTTTAGCCGACAAAATGCAGCACATATCGCATAGATTGACATTCACAGCGCGTAGATCTGCTCTACTCAGGGGCGATCCCTGCGCCGATCGGAGGACAATTTGACATTATTGGACAAAAACTATTGAGAATTGTTCCAGGGATTTAATTTTCACGGTAAGATAAACACCCCGGCTTCTGACATCGCAAGGATTTCAGCTTCGACAATAATTATTCTTCATCAGTCGGTCTGGATGTTGTGGATTAAAAGGCCGAGGGGTCAGAAACCGGGGCGTTTACGTTGTACATTCTCCATACTCACGTTGAGAACTGATATCTTTGGTAAATTTTGGAGCATTTTCCATTCCCTACGAATGTAATCCACAGCACCAACTATGACTACGTGTTTAAGCTCGTGATAGTGAAAATTGGAAGCTCTTAATGGCATGACAAGGTTTCTCAGTCCGATTAGGGGTGAGTCTGGATCGGCGAATAGACAGACAACAACGTGTCCGTTGAGGACCGTCATCGCCGCCTGGTTCCGATCTAGTATACAGTCTTCGAGGTTTCGTGCCGGGCTCCAATGGAACATTCCGGTCGAGTCGTACTTCATCTCCGTCTTTTCAAAGTCGAAATCTTTCGCCTGGTCGTCGGCTATTCCTACCTGAAGTCCTCCGTTGTTGTTCACGTTGTTGCCACCCGAACCCCGGCTCGTTGGCCTGTAAGAAAGACCCGCACGATCACGAAATTGAAAGTCAGATAACTAACTCGCAAAATTTATCATCTGCTCTTTGTTTTTATACACAACAGTCACACCGACGATGTTTGTGTGAACGAAACAACAACAGAAGAAATATCAAAATCTCTAACGCCATGCATGACTTTTCAAAATTGTCTGTTCGATAATCTCGGTGTGAAGCAGTAGCGAAAAGTCTTTGAAGCAGTTCTCATGCGATACGGCCAATACTAGCATGTCTCTAATTTACTTCGAGGATTGGCAGTAGAGGTACGATTATACGATATACTTTTTATGGTACATTATACACAGATTTAAAACAGTGTTAACAGCAGAAGCGTACATGAGTTTTTTGACTTCGTAGGCGAGATGGTAACCAGAGTATGCAGACTCCTCTTGCGATCTGGAATCAGAAGGTGAGTGAACGTTGGTCCATCCTAAGTGACCACAGCTCTCTCTGTGTGACGTTCAATTATTTATTTTTTCTCGGTTAAACAGAAATTAGAATTTATTCATTTCTTTTATTAAAATTAAAATTATGTATTATTTCAAATACCTGTTCGGTAGGTGAAAAGAAAAAAATTGAAAATCATGCACCAGCTTACAATTTAGGGTCTCAAACTTGTGGAATCTGATCTTACGATAGAATCAAAATTGTACAATTTTTTCGCTCACGTTTTATACAGAGAATATAAAATTGTTTAAGGGTTGTTGTACTCGCTATTAGACATGGTATAAATAATAATTCTCGATCGCATCAAAGCTGTACCATTTTAGTGAGCTCGAAGGGGAAAAATTAAACGCATAAAATACATTTGTGATTTGAAGTATTCATGCTTTTTCTCACAGTAAGTGCAAATCAACTATGAAGTGAGTGGTCAATTTCTTTTTTTTTATTTTTTTATTTTCGGTGCAAATCGATAGGTATAATAAGTATAGTAGTGCACTCGTCGAAAATACGAAATCTCTTACTTTTGATACGTAATATAGTCATAGAAGAATTTTCGTTCGAGAAAATACGGTTTTTTAAAGATTGAAAAAAGTAGTCATAATTTGTTTGTACAATGTTAAACGATATTTTCTAGAGAGTGATCGAAGAGTCGAACGTGCACTATGTATATTATCAAGCAATAATAATCCCAGGTCATAGAAAAATTTGTACGATAATTGAAAATATGTGTACATGTATCGGTTGAAATTTACATCCTGGTTTCGTGTCGATTTTATCCCTTATATACTTTCGTCGAGTGTTACTATACATGATTGAGAAACTGATATCGATACCGAATTCGCGGCTAGGATATGTAGAAGGAAAAATGAATAATAATCCGCTAAATTTCAACGAAAATTATCAACGATACTTTGCCAATTGCGTACCTCTGGTTGTACGGTTGGTTTGGACTGGACAAACTGTCGGTGGCTGTTCGATTAACGTTCGGTTTAACTTTGTTCACTTGCTTGGTGGAGTTCATCAGCGTCATGCCAACGGAATTTCGATGATTTCTCATAGCTGAAATCAGAGAAACGAAATTAAATCACGGAAACCAAATTTTTCGAGTTAGACCGAAGACTTACCGTTGAGGTCGTCTCGTTCTCGGCTGATATTTTCACCTAAAACGAAAATAGTCATTTATCGAGAGGATCAGAAAGTCTTTCGGTGCGAATTAGCTAATGATCCACGATATTTTTTAGCAGGCTCTAGAGCGTCTTCTAGCTTGTGTGTGAAATCGAAGCGAAACCAAGCGACGAAGGTGGTCGAGAAAATCAAAATACGGAAATTAATTCTACACAAAAAGTAGAAAAAAAACAACAAAAAACGATATAGATCTATGCGGATGATCGTCACAAGTGGTTAGTGGTGAAATCGTTTGATCGTGAAATGTCAATCCTGGCCCCAAATAAACTCGTCTTTTTGTTTCGTTTTACTTTCAGGCTTTAATTTTATACACCCATGCGAACAACCATGAGGTATAATAGAACACAAGTAACCGCATGCATTGAAACGTAACATTATAGACAGTATGTCCGGTTGATTTCGTTTAAAAAAGTTTTTTTGTGTTTTTGAATACCCAACAAAAAACGAAACAAAAAAAATCCCGAAATTAATGAGAAGAGAAAAAATCGTGCTGGAGTAAGACGTGATCTAGATGCTCGGTGCTCTTGAGCTACGCTACGGTGGCTTATCGAAATGTGAGTCGGTGTATAAAAATATCATATATTAAATGTAATCAGACATCAATCGGAAGGACATCGGCTCCCTATAATTTATCTGGTTTGATTGAGAATGAGGTGTGACTGTACCTCGCACGTGAACCATCTTGGGTAGTTCTGGCGGAGTGAATGTGGGGGGAGGATGGTGGTCGTCTGTAACAAACCACTACACATATTAGCTACCCTATCTATGTATCCAGCTACTTAAATTTGTATTCACTATTTTCAAAGTAAAATAATTCTTCATTTTTATTGATTTCTTTTTTCTTTTTCATCTTGGAAAAATCTTCACGCAACACGAATATCAAATTTTTCATTTGGTATCTGAAATTGACTCGGTTATTTTACTGGCTAATTACAGTCACGTGATTGTCTCGTATTTATCCCCCTGATTAACGCTATTATTCGCTTTTATTCTTGTACAATTTCGAGTGTCTCTCCAGGATCGATCGAGTTATCGCACTCATTTTCAATTGTGAGAAAGTTGTTACTCGTGTTATTCGTGGAATCAAGTAAATGATAAATTTTACAAATATTCCAATTCCATTGGAATAAAAACCAATAGCAACGATATATTAACATGCTTCGTGCAAACGAACTACACTGAATATCAGCTTCGATCAGAAAATAGAAAACAAATTTTCGAATCTCACGATGAATTTCACTTCGTTTTCTACCTTCTCAAGTTCGAAATTCATTTTTAAAATCGTTCATCATGCTCAAGTTGGAAGTATAACGATTATTAATTAATGTATGCAGTAAGTCATAAATTTGTGTCATAATAAAAATCATGCAAGGGAATATTGTGCGAAAGCTTGGAAATTGGAGAGTGCAAAGTGCCTTGAATTGAAAGTCCATATTTTTTCTGTTTTTTTTTGCTTTCTCAATAATGGACATCATCGACGGTTAAAGGTTAGTGCAAATATTAATTCAATCACGCATTACTTAGGTTGACAATCGGGTTGGAGCGGGTTGACGCTTACTTTATTCGTTTCACTTTGAACTTTGAACCACAGTTTTGTACATTTACCGCAGCCTCACAGGACTTTAGTACGTCAGTAGAACTAGAACTTTTGATATAATGATATTGCCTCTTTTGACTAGTTTTCCAGTAAATGTACAAAACTATTTATGATAATTTTCGTATTATGTTCTCCAGATATATATAATTGTGTATCTTATACTCAATCAGTTTAGTATTACATAGCGTTGTACTGTAATTGATGACGATATCATAGATCCTAATATATACTGTGACATATATTATATTTGTGATTTTTATTGTTCTTTTCTTTCTTTGTATATTTGCGAGTAGTATAAAAAAGAAACACAGAGATTTTGGCCTCTTTGAACTTACTTGTATACGAGAAGTCCTCACCTACGTAGTAGAGGACGGAAGGATACAGGCAAATAGATAGACATACAGACAGTTAGTATAACACAGGTTGACGATCATTTTCTCTGGTAGTTTTTTTTTTTTTTTTTTTTTTTTTTTAACTTTGTCTCTAATTATCATTATCTTGTGTGTTTAAATTATATACCAAAATTCATTTGTGGTTGTGTGTGTGTGTGTGGAGTGTGTGAAGTGTGAATGAAATGCGATGCGATACGATGAAAGAATTTTTTTGTCTAAACCTCTAGATTCTAATACCGAAATAATTTGAAATTCAATTTTCTTTCGTATAATATTATTCTATCACGTATTTTGTCAAACAACATCGATGCAATATAAATGATTAATGTATGTTTGAAAAAAAAACCAAAAAACTAAATTTCTGACCAATTTAAAATTTTTTTTTTTTTTTGTTTTAGTTTTGCTCTGACAACAATCACGTAGAAAACACTTACAAACCTGGGATGATATTGACGATAAATGAAAATACTACATTCCAACAACAGTTATATATAGTTATATTAAAACCAAGTTGCAGAAATTAATAATTATTTAAAAAAGTAATGAAACAACACCACATCAATACGGTGCAAACACTAACATATTATTTATTCTACACCTGGGGCCAATTATCTTTCCTTCTTTTTTCGTTTTTTTTCAATGTATACCTAATTCAATTCAATTTAATTGTCATCACATCGAATTTATTTTCTCTGAATCGATAATGATAATGACTAAGTGATGAAACCGGAATAGCCGATTTCATTCCGGTATACCTCGAATAAAAAGTGTTCAACGTGTTTCGTGATGAATGTTAGTTTGCTGAAATGTTATCACAGAGATGAGGATGAGTATGATTAATAACTAGACCTGCCCTTAACCCTTAATCCCTACATCAGAGATCAATTTCACTCCAATGAAACAAGATTGAAATTTAAATGAACATTTTTCACCATCCCGAAGTAGGGTTCAAGGATTAATCATCAACGGCTGATTCAATCAATCGCGAGAACGATCGTAGACAAATTGACGATAGTAGAAAATTCGAAAATAGGAGACAGATTTATAGAAAAAAAAACGAAACAACGAATAAATTTTTGTTTCTGTATCAATGAAACAGAGGATATAATGAAATGAGCGTTACATAATGATTTTTGTTGTATAATCGGTGACGTTATTTCGCGGAATCTTTTATTTTGTCTGCGATCAAACCACGAGCTGCCGCTACAATATTGGGTTCATTATCACCCCGAATTTTTTGTTAACAGAGTTACGAATAATACACCGGGAACACACGAGACACAATCTCTACTCTCTCTCTCTCTCTCTCTCAGATACGTACTTGCTCGTCCGACCATCTGAACAGCCCTCACGCCCTTCCGGAATGTGGCCACTGCCCGAAGGGAGAGAACCATAGATGTTAGTCTTCACATTTTAATCATATTAAATTGTTCAACCTAGATGATTTTTGGTCGGGGCTTTTTTTAGTTATCAGGGTTTCTCTTTATTTTATTTTATTTTATTTTTTTATGGGTCTCTGGCCTTTGGTCTTTGGTCTTTACTCCCCTGCCACAGTTGAATCTGTTCAAAACTTCGCATTTTTTAATATACTCGTCGTCAAAAAAAGACTCGCCCCCAAAAGAAAATAACGATCGGGTCGAAATGTGATCGGCTCCTATCAAATAAAACTCATGAGCGAACGTAGTGTGTGATAGGAATCGATATCAGAGTACGGAATCAAACGAAAAGGGTTCGTGTGTCGGCGTGTGTGTGCTGATCGAAACGATTTACTAATTACGCTATTATAAACCCTGGGCATCGAACAAAGAACAACTTGCTCCAATTAAAAACATTATACGCGATCAATTATCGCGCTATCTAGTCGCTATACTCATAGAAATGATGAACTAACGTTAAACTACGTTTTTCCTCATCACTGTGGCACCCAGAATCTAGTCGTGAGAATTTTTAGACCTACAATAGAGAAAGAAAGTGTCGTTCATCCTGCCTATCGGATATTGATCGCAGATCGATATAGGAAACGCCATTTTTTACTCCAGCTCAATAGATACATTATTAGCGATTCACGTCAAAGCACATAGTACATTAATTATAACAGAACAACAGTCATTGATTATTTACAAAGCTTGATTGAATGGTGATTTAGTAGATAACCAGCGAATTTCAAGTGTTATATTCAGTACCACAGTGACAACAATTTTTGAAACAGTTTAGAGTTTGAACAACGTGCGTTTGACGAAGATCTTCGCCTCTTTTTAAATTTAACCATGACGTCAAGATTTTCGTTGTTGTTCAAACTCGCCGTGTTTCATACACTTCATAGCAGATGCGATCACAACTATATTGATATTATCGAGAGTAGAAAAGTACACGTTGCGTACTATTTCCACTCCAGCTGCGAGTTGTTAGTTTTAGCAAAAGCTGAGGTGAGTGTGAAGCTTGAACAAGAATAAAAAAAAACTCATAAAGACACATAAAATATTTCATTTGCTCGATTCACGGTGAGGTGTCGCGGGATTCGGGATCGATCGTTAGAGTGACTAGTTTTAAAAATCAAAATTACACTGTTCGAAGACTTTTTGATATGAAAATAAGAAAAAACGATTCTTAATCTCGTGCCAAATAAGGAAAACTAGTCACTCGAACACGATAACAACACCGTTATCGATGGGAAAAAAATTCAATCGTATGAAAAGATACTGTTTTTTCGATTTTGTTTTAGTTTTTGTTTCGAAAGATAGGCGTACCGTCAAGGTAACTGTGGTAGGCAGAGCCCCCCTTCACCATGCCAGTCTGCATCATCATCATCCCCACATCTGTAAAAAGTTGCCACTTGTCAACCTGACACAGGTGTAACGAGTACATCTACTGATATTGATATATATTCAGAAATAAAGTTGGATTCGGAGTCTTTTTAACTTTTTTTTTAACCTGTTTTATGGGACAAAATGAGCTTTTGATTGTTTCAGAATCGTAATATTGAGATAATTTACTGAAACAAAAATGTGAATATTATTCGGTTAGGCACAATTCATGTTCTGGTCTGGATGATATAACAATCCAAAATTAGGGTTTGAATTAATAATTGTCAATAATCACGCGTGTAACTCTTACACGGAGCGAAATTCACACGCACACATCTAGTGACACGAATACTGTAAATTAATAACTTATATTATCGAACCGGAGGGATTTTCGCGTGTGTGGTAACAATAATTCCTAAATCAAGTTCATCAAGCTCACGGAGCTTGACGATAAAATTGGAAAGAAAAATAAATTCTATTGAAAATTCTTCCGTTGCCCAGGGTTTAAGTTTCAGAATCTGATAAAAAATCATTAAAGTCTGTGTAATTTTGTAGTGGTCGAGTGGTCATCAAGTTCGTTTCATGATATCTTCATACTCTACCTGTACCGATAATCACACCTCGCATTATTTTCACTCTTCACATATTCGATATGATCCTAAATAACGTGATCGAATAGCTGGGTCACATTTTTATCGCTCGTCACCTACAGTTGTTGTATATCAGTGTGTATATATGATTCAGATCTGTGTACGTAGTATTGATTTTTTTTGTATTTTTCATCAATGACAGCTGACACGCTGGTAGGTCAGACAATAATTTTCAAAAATTGAGCTCTGCTTCGACGATTCAATTTGCAAGAATCTAAAACCCGAGCTATTCATGCAGGCAAGGCGGACGGAGGGCACATAACAGAGTGCAAGCTAAGTTTTTATTCGTAAGTCAGTCAGGCAGAGATGCGCCAGCTGACTTAAAACTATCAGGGTTACATGTCAGCATATGGAAGCAATATTACATTTTATTTTTATCTTCTTACTGGATAAATTCATATCCATCGGTTGGAAAGTTTGATATTCAATATTCAATGGAATATTGCTGAACCAGAATTGCAATCTTTAGTATAAGAAATATAATATGTGTATAAAGGGATCATTAAAATGCAATTATTATTATTATTCTCTTTTTCATCATCATCATCATCAGCATCACCTCATACGGAATGCATAGGATTTCTGAAGGGATATAAAAAATGAAAAAAAAAAATTAAAAATTTATAGATTGTGAAACAGAGACAATATATAGGTTCGTATTTAGATATATAACAGGTTGAAGAGAGGGAAAAAATAGATTATATAGACAAGAGATAGTAGAGAGTAGATAGTAAGAGGTTTAAGAAGGTAAGAAAGGTAGAAAGGCACAGTACTTGTAAATATCTTTAGAAATATAATAAAAAAGTTTCGATAGTAAGCGAGCGAGTAGAGACCAAGAGACTTTACCTAGGTCACGGCCCCATGAGCGCTGCTGTTGCCCCACTAGATCATATATCACAAGAGCATTGTCACAACCATGTTTATCTTTTGTCTTTGAATATAGTTTATCGCGATAATTTTCACGTTCATTTTTTCTCTAATCAGAGTCAGAGGTGACAAAAATTAAGAGCAAAGAAATCCTTGATATATTTTTCTCCAACTATGTGACATACTTCATTGTGAAAATGAAAATTGAAAAATAAAAACGAAAGATCGTCCAAGTGAGGGCAGAGATACTCGGTCATATGTATTTCTTTCGTTTCATCTTGTCGGTGGGAAACTTAATTAATTAACACATGTCAGTAAATATTTATAGGCGGGAGGTTTCTAATTGTGAATAGAAATGACTTACAGTTTTTGCATTTGCACTTCTTGATTAAAGTCTCATCTTTGATGTCGTCGTGGCAAGCTTTGCAGTAAAACCACGCTCTGTAAAGAGACAATCAAATAACGTTTCGTCAAGATTTGCCAAATTTGCAAGAATAGTTTTCAATCTTCCGAATGAAGCTCGTATACGTACCGCTTGACCTCGTCGGCTGATTGAGCAATAAAAAATCCCTGAGTGTTCGCCGCGATCTTGGCACCGCGTGGATTGATAGAAATCTTGCTGTCGTTTCCGGCGTCCCCCTTTATTTCGATCGCCAGCAGCAATAGCTTCAGTTTCGTGAAGCACAACCTAAGACGAATTCGTGCATAACATCCGGATCCCAATTTATACATGGATCGATATGGTGATTCGTGTACTCAAGGGTGTGTTTTATTCTCATTTTTTGAGTAGCTTTTTTTTAACTGAATCATGATCTTCGGCTATTAACAATTCCAAATCATCGTTTACTTTACTTTTCTCGAGTCAGCTTTTTCTTTCCTTGACATAATTTTGCCTTCACAGGCGGTAAAAACACACCCCATGCACCACGGATGAATAATTATAGAGGCGTAATGTACAAACAAGGGTTAAGGGATTATTTCAATTAATAACGACTGAACGAACAACATCAAACGATAAACAAGGGAACATGGATGAGGTGGAGTGACGTGCAAGGACTGAACCGAGGAGAGTGTCTTTCCGGGAAATAATTGATCTAGAAACTCAGGTGATTTGAAAACTAAACTAAAAAATGGACAGTGAAAACGAATCAGAAATGTTTTTGATAAACCAAAACTAAAGGAAGGAGAAGCACGTTGGAATACAGGAGGTGACTGTGATTCAACGTTGAACGCCAAACGATCATGCATCTGATGCAGAGGCGAGTGCGGAGTGCGATACGGCTATTTTTGTGAAACAGAGAAATACAGATAGAAAGCAATAATTGGCTAACTAACAATAAGCTAGTAACAGAGCATGAATGAAAGAAAGGACTGATAAGTTCTAACGTGTTCTAAGCGAACGCCTGATGGTACCTACCCCATTCTCGTCTACTGTAATAAAGTCTATAAACAGCCATTCGAATATAAATAATCTATGATGAAATTGACTACCTCGAATATCTGTTCGTCTATGTATAATGTATAGTTATAACGGGGTCGACTGGTTCGATTGGGTACTCCCACACACGCAAACTACGCTAGGTATAACCAATTACTTCAATACTCGTAAGAAATGGAGTCTGGAAACACGGTCCATTTACTGCGGTACCGATGCGATGTAGTCTAGCACGTGTTTCTAACGATAAATCATATATTTACATATCAGTATAATAATAACAATATGTGATATACCGAAAGTATCATTGTTCTACCAAATGTACGCAAGTTCATTATATTTTCCGAATTACGTCATCATTTGTGTCCTTATTTTTGCGAGATCGAAATCGTGAATTTGATCGTCTGTAAACGTAGCTCTGGTCGTCACGAACCCAACGATATACAACAAAGCTGCAATTGCGTCACAGGTTTCCGAGGTATCGTCCGAAAAGGTGAAAGTGAAGTGGTAGAGCCCCGGTTCGGTCAGACGTCGAAGGCTCGGCGCGCCACGCTCGCTCTTACTACTCGAAGCCTCGGAACCCGCCGTGCCGGACGCTTCGGTAATTTTACTACTTCGCATGTGTATTTCGTACATTTTTTTCTAGATTAGAAATAATCTCTTCGTTCTCTGAACCGTACCACGATTCATTTATCTTGTTGGGTTTTAGTTGAAGTCGAGTTATGAATTATCATTGCATGACTTGAATGAGAACCGCAAGTTTTTTTCTTTCTGTTCTTCGATACAGACTGATTTCGATTTCGTTTTCAAACCCAGCTTGTGTTACATGTGTGTAAGTGTCCGTGAATATATTTCAATTCTTCATCTATCACAATATACATTTAAGAGCAGCGGGCATGCGAGTAGAAAATTTAAACGTTATTGATAGGGTTTCTCTTTTTTTCTTCTTCAATTCTACTACTTCTATGAGCAAACATCGGCACAATTTGGGGGACGGGCAATAAAATATTCAGATTCAAAATACAAAATTATAACGATAATGGAAACAAAATTGAAAATAAATTTCTCTGCACTTTTATTCGACCAAAATTGAAAAGAACAAATTAAAAAACAAACAATCATTGTCTTCGAAAAGTCATGATTCGAGACACTATCTTTGATATTGATTCAGGCTGATCAGTGAAGAACTTTTCCACTAGTATCAGTCTGCTGTGAGAATGCAAAAAACTGTTGGTCACTCGTGAAATCGAATAAGTGCATAATGAAAACGTGCTTGTAAAGATTTCGAAAACTAACGTGTTGAAAAAAATATGACTGAACGTAGGCTACGATACGCCGAAATCTACGTATTAAATAGAAAATTCTAAATATGAAAAGGGTAAAGAAAAAGATACCAGTAATGATAATAAAAAATAAAGGTAAAAAATGTAATCGTTTAAAAAGATGAAGAGTTTTCACGTGTGGCAGCCGTGGCAGCGAGAACTTACTCGCTGGCTTGGGGAAATGTCATCCCGGTAAAGGACGGGGAGAGGGTTTCCGTGTACATCTCGCAGCCCGTGCCTTGCAGGTAATCGTTCTGCCACGCTTGAGTATCCGGCGACTGAAACACCAACCAACCAACTCCACGTCAAACCTCATTTTTCGTTACCGCCACGAGAAGCTTTTCTTTATTTTCGTTCTACGACACAGTTTTCTCTTCTCTTCTCGTGGAGGACATGTTTGTGCTCACATCCGCGATCGTCTATTCTATACAACCTTCATTTCAGATCTCATTTGCTTACGATTCGTCTTCTCTTTGTGCTATGTCTGTTTCAGTTTTATACGAACCACAACATTTGGCTGGTAACTCCGATGAACTTCCTACTACTTCCCTTGTTTCTCTAAGGTTATGGAATCGCATTTTTATGGGGGAGGGGGGTGACTAATACCGTAACGCACTCATACGCATAATTCGTCTATCCTGCTCTTCTTTGGGAGGCTGAAAATTAGAGCTTTGGTAACGCAATGGGGTGACTCGGTGGATGTATAACATACATATATTATAGTATATATATGTATATGAAGCGATGATAGGTGGTTGACATTGATTAGGTGTAGCACAGATACAGTTTTTACATGTTGAAACATTTATAGGTTTTTTATATGATAGATATTATATATGTAGGTAGCAGAGTGGAGCGTAGTGAAAGACACAGGCGAGGCGAAGCTTCATCTCTTTATTCTGATTCAAGAGACTGACCAAAATTTCCACTCGTCGCTACACCAGGTGTGATTTTTTTAGAATTAGATGAGAATTCAAAATAACGAAATCAACGAATAATTAGTCGACCCTCATGATAGATATGTAAGTCAACATATAGACACTGTATACGTAGCAGGACGTCGGCTGGGTAAAATTGGAACAAAAATATCCATCATTTTGAAGAAATTTAGGAACTTGAGAAAAAAAAGATTGTTTTCAATCTTCGTCATTTACGAGTTGCCTGGATATTTTTATTCAAGGATATTGCAGTCGAGGGTACAGACACAGTCTAGCGAATGGTGTCAAGAAACCAGTCTCCGTGTAATCAGCCCATGGACCAATTTTTGTTCGCTTTACAGCTGCACCCAAAAGCAAATGAAGTTATACACACAGGTAGACGTTTGGTAGTTGGTAAAGCGTGGAAAATATTCCCGGTCATGTCTCTTGTATCAGAGCCGAACTTGTTTTCCTTGTAATTTTTCTTTCTTTTCGTTAATTTCTTTCTTTCTTTTTTTGAGGACTGTGTGGTCGTGGACTGACTTACTCAGTGGCTTTGGCAAAGGGCATTCCAATGAAGGTTGGGCTCAGTGTCTCGGTGTACATCTCCATTCCAGTTCCACGGAGGTAGTCATTCTGCCAAGCCTGCATATCAGGCGACTGGTTCCAATCAACCAACCATTTCTAAATTACATGCGTACATTTTCATGTACAGGTATAAAGGTTTACAGTGATGTTACCAAAAATTCTCTCTTTTTTTTTTTACTCACACACTTTTTTTTTGTCTACAAACAAAAATATATGTCTAAATGGTGAATGATTTTTTTTTTTTTTTTTGTACATGTTTTGTTGTTTTTACTCACAAAATACTTATTTTCATCAATTCTGGATGATGTGGTGACTAGATGTTGCTGTGTGATATATGAAAATGATTGAGTTTTCTTTCTTTTTTTAAATAATATAATTGACGCGTTTTTTTTTTTTTTTTTTAATTTCTATTAAGAGATTTCATAATTGTAAACGTTTTTTATAAAGAAAAAAAAAGAAAAAATATTGAAAAATTGAAAAATAAATAAATAAAACCCGAGGAAAACTGATAAATTTTGTTTTTCTTCTTCTTTTTTTTTTGATTTTTTTGTTTTTTTTTCTTTTGCACGCGCGAATCATTTATTAAAGAAGGAACAGGAATACTGACCGTCTTAAAGGAGCGCATGGCGAAGAGGTTGGCCATCATAGTGCTGAAACCTGGGGCTAGGCAGGATTGAGCAATGAAACCCAACTTCAATTCGGCCAGGCAGATAACGTCGTCACCCTGCTTCCAATCCCATGATGGAATGTTGAGTAAATAGGCCTACAACAACAAATCCACCATAGTATTTCTTTTCAGAGATGAACAACAGGCATTGAAGATAGAGACAAAAAAAATTTATAAAAAAAAATTGCAACACTGGAAGCTGGGGAGAAAGGAGTATAGAGAGCATGAAAAATCGTCGAATCTTTACGAATCGATTATTCCTCATGCTGAACAAGGAATTGAATTTTTAGTTTGTTTTTTTTTGTTTTTTTTACGAATTTTTTGAAAATACTGTTTTAGAAATTTGGAAAAATCTGATAGTTCAAATATCGATATCGCGATTTCGCTTGTTTGCGTCAATGATGGAGATGAATGTGTGCGTCTGAGTGATGAGTCTCACCTTATTGTGATATTGCATAAGTTGAATAATAACGCGGATATCGTCGGAATAATTCTTGATAGAGATGACGCGCATTATGTTGGCAGCGTCCTCGGCGTCCGGATCTTGACAGTATTTGTTGGCCAAAACTAGACAGGCGTCCGCCTCGTGCACCTAAAACGTATCAAAAAATTAACATTCGAATCTGTCCCAATTTTCGACAGATGGAGTCTTTTTTTAATATCTAATCGGAAGGGAAGTTGAAATCCATAAGAAATCTTCTTAGAAACTGTCGAATTGTTTCTTGTCACTTCGTGAAGGTTTGCTCGAAATTATTGTCAATCATTTAATCAGACTGTTGAATTTATTAAGGCAATCGAAACGAAAGGAAGGAATTTTTTTTTTCGTAATTAGTTAGAAATATATAGAAAAGCAAGAAGATGAGTGTGCGAGACGGATTTGACCCAATTAACTCGTTAAAAGTCAGTCAATTTTTGGGAATGATAGATTTTCCAGAGTTTCCTCATCTTCGGGCGAGTCTATATGGACAAGTTTTTATCTGGGTAAATACTGTTAACAATTATTAGCTCATGCTTCGAGCATACCAATTACGCAGTCACACCTGACGTCGAAGACATGCTCTGATTATGGAAATATTAATATAGGGGGCGAAACACTCCAAAAAAAAATGGGGCACATCAGGTTTCAGGACTTCAAGAGACTTCATGAGATTCCACGGACTTTTTGGGACTTTAAGGAATTTCGAAGACTTCGAGGCACTTTCGGGACTTCAAAAGAAGGACTTCTGGGAGTTGAGACACTGTTGTACGCCAGACTTCGAAAGTGACTCACCCCTGGGTGTGAATTATTAGTTCAAATATCTTCGATCCACAGGATTGTGACGCCATGTTATACTTGTGTCAAATGAATACTTGAGCGTCAAAAATCATAATAATAATAATAATAATAATAATAAAAATAATAATAATAATAATAATAATAACGTCACTGTGCAGGATTTAATGATGAACGAATGAAGAATGAAAAGAACTCTAAATACTGTAATGATAGTTGATAAATATGATGTGCAGATCTAGTAATATCGATGATTATTCATACGTCACATGCGATATTTTCCACTACCATGATTATGTACATAGATAATATACATTTTTTTTATTATCCTCTCTTTTTCTTCGATATACATTACATGTATAGGTGAAACGAACGTGTATTTCGCATCGATAAGGGATACTCTAATAACTCTATTCTAAATCTCTACGTTTCTAAATGAATAAGAAAATGAAATTTTTTTAAAATAATTAATATCTAACTTCGATAAAACACGGGCACTTACCCACCTGGGTCATCAGCAGGCATGGGTCTATCCACAGGTAACCTAGCTTTGTCAGGGTATTCGCACATCGCACATCGTGTCTTTGTATAATTATTCAAACAGTTTCATTTGCCAGTGTGATTTGAGGATTTTGTATAAATGCCAGAGTGCTCGTGTGTGATAATGAAAAAATTCGATTCGAACAAACAATAATAAACCAACGAAACATATGCCTATCGATATTCCTTCGTTTTTCAAAAATGTCGCGCATGTGAAGAACACTAAAAATATCAGGGAGTGAAGTGAGATAGATGATGACCGTTAAACACACAAGATTTTTTTAAAAAATATGTAAAAATATACTAAATATTGGGCAGGAGTTAAGTTTTAGAAGGGAACACACAGGCAACAACCATATCCTGCAGGTATATAAAGAGTCTTTATCGTATTATTTCTGAGCAATAAAACGGTTTGTCGTTTTTGGATGTGTATCTACATCGCCTTCGCAAGTAGCAATCATGATCTCGATTGAATCGCGATTGTTATACAAAAGAGAAACAAAATCGTGAATCGATGTGGGATCGATTAACTCGAACCAGCTAACATCGACACTCGGTTTTCACACAGTAGGTAAAGGTACGGTATTCGGAAAACAAAATGTTGTATTGCTTTTTGCTTTTGTTAGTGTGGAAGCTGGTAGTGCGAGGGCTCACCTTGACCCGTTGGAGGTCAATGGGGTTCATGATCGTCCCCTGAAAGAACTCGACGGTGGTGAAGTGTCGCTTGAACAGTCCCTCCAGCTCAAGGTCCGGCGGTTTCCTGCTCGGTCAATCCCGAACAAATCATACGTTTTATGACAACATTCACTTCTAATAATTCATATGCCTTTACAGAATATAATAATGATAAGAATAACAATGCGATTTAGAAATATAAAAAAGAAAAAATTGTAAACAATATTTAATAACTTTTCTCTATAACGTATCTACTGCACGCTGAATCCTGCCCCATATAGCCCAATACAGCATGCCATGCAGATTTGCAGGCGGTTGCTTCTACGTCGCTGACTTTTGCTACGAAAATTTTACCCACTTCTTTCCATTCATCCATTGTTGAGGGAAAATTGATTTTGCCATTTGTTTCTTATTCATCAGTCGATTTGCCGCACAATTTGCGACAATTTACTCAAGAAACAAAATAAGGCTGGAAGTTTGTTGGAGAATGAATAAATTCTTCCAGAAGTTGATGTTCGACAATCTTACGTAGCAAAAGCCACCGTGGTACTTCAACTCTAAAATATTGAGCATTGTAGTAGTAGTCAAAGTCAAAGTATATAAATAATCTATATATGCGCCTAGATGAGATATAAGGTAGTAATAATAATAATATTAATAACAATAATAATAACAATAATAGTAATAATAATAATAATAATAACGAGAAGAGCGTATTGCATATTAACAGTCGTTGGACCCAGATGAATACTGTGAAAATTCCTAAAACAAAAATCTGGTTTTTTCTTTCCCTTTGGGATCGTGGGGAGGAGGGGAGGGGGGGGGGGATGAGTGAGTGCGACGATTTGGCGTGGACAGTTATTTTCTGCGGGGATCAGGTCGGGATGTTTAGGCAGGTTGGGGCCAGGGTACCTTGACGCGTTCCAGGTCCACCGCGTTCATCATGGTTCCCTGAAAAAACTCCACCGTCGTGTAATGCCTCTTCAGCAGACCCTCGAGCTCCAGATCCGGTTCCTTCCTGCAAGCATAGGCCACCCCCTTACATCTCACGTTACCCGGGAGAAACCCTTTTCTGACCCAATTACAACACTTACCAGACACCCTACAAAATTTATACCTTCGGCGGGGATAATGAAATGATTAGCGAAAGGGTTGTGGAAAAAGATAACATTGCGGATCCTTGATGAAATTTTGAAATTTCACTATAGTTTATTTACTTGAATAATTATAAGAAAACTGTCAATTTAAGACAAAGAACTGCGTCATTGTGTGATTTTCGTTCTATCTGATCGACTTTTTTCTTTATCAATCACGTAGTTCTTGTCATTGAAAAATTGAATATCGTCACGTCATACCTGTGCAAAAAGACAACCTCGACGTCGACGTCCTCGCGATCCTCGTGCAAAAAGTCCTTGAGGAAGTGCGACACTGACTCGTAGGTGATATGGCCGCAAACAACAATGTGTCTGCCAACACAAGACGCATGTTAGATCGATCTTTGACTTATCATTATCAAAAATATTCAAGTGAACATCTCTCGATCATCTGACTACAGTTTATCCTCTAGATCGATATATCAATCAGCTAGCAACTCTATTTCGTTGACTTTTTATGTGTACATCAATCTTTTTTTTTTTTTTTTTTCAATGAATTTTTATTCTGATCGACGTTATATTCTTCTCTTTTTTTCAAATCGTATTTCTGATACCATTTTAGTCTGCTGCCAGGTAATAACTGTTGTAGATGTTTTTATCAATCCCTGTAAATTTTCTATCCTTTTGTAGAAACTGTAAATTTGGGAGAAAGAAAAATTGTGTCTAACTAAAATTGAACTACGCTTTTATAAGTTGTAACGCGATGAGAATTTATGAAGATTCGGAAAATTGATTAACTTCTTTCGTTTAATTATATTTTTAACTCTTCAATCACTACAGGGAATAACAATTGTTAGAACTTACCGGGCTGACTATGAAATTTTTCACTAATTTCATCTAAATTAGAATACCTAATAATTATCATTATGTATATATTTGTTTCTATGTATATATACATGAATACGAAATTAAATATCTAATCTTTTTGATCGTGAGTGCAGGCTTATTATTTTATGTGATTATATATAATTGCCAAGTAAAAAAAAAAAAAGAAGAAATTAAGCACAATATAAAATTTACTCTCTTTCTATGTATGAATGGTATATTAATCATATTATGTCAATATACGTTAAGAAAATGGAAAAAAAAGGAACCAAAATATATATTATAGGTTTCAACTACAACAAATTCTGTTATACCTGTATCGTGTTATTTTTAATACGATAGAAAACAGAAACGAAAATAACTAAACTACGTGAAAGTAAAAGAACAAAAACCAAAATGAAAACTGTATAGAAGTGGAAAAAAGGTGGCTGCGGTAGTCATTCCATGCTGTCTTGGAAAACAATGTTCTTCATTTCGCAAACGGTCATTTTGGATTTGGACTATTAGCCGCAAGCTCGAATAATTGTGGTATTCAAAAATCAAAAATTCATCGCACAATGGATGAAAAAAAAACCACGAAAAATCACATCTGCACTTGCCGCGAGTACCAAATCCATCCTGATCTTCCAAATGATTGTTTACGACCCTGTGTCTACCGTCGTTGTGTGAATCGTGTAGACAAATAATGTGCGCATATGTGAGAATGTGGGATCTGTTTGCTCGAACACTCGTCGAACGACCTACTTTGCGACAAATTGCAACCCCATCCAAATATTCCGAAGATAAAAAAGAACGAAGAAGAAGAAAAAGTCAAGAAGTGACATTTGGCCCCTGCGATTAGCCCTCCGGCTCTCGAAAAATTCCAAGAACCTTCGATCCCTTGACAAAAAGCGTTTTTCACCTGTTATACACATTCAACCCCCGGCTCGGGTACTGCGGAGCGGAGACAAGTGGCCTCGAGTACGAATGACTATAATGACTCTGGCAAAGAGCCTTTCAACTTTAAAGCACTGTAGCGAGAGGCGGACGCCGCGGACGGGGTAAGTAGCGCGTTCGGTGTACCGTTATCGTCGGTGCATACTTATTCGTTCGCGATTTCGTGAAGCTCTGTCTATTTATCCGGTGTGTGCACGGAAAAAAAAAAGATGTAATTTCTACATCTTCGGTAGTAATTATTTGGACAGCATCTTTTTGGAGTTAAATCTACAGCAATTGCGTTAAGGTTTACTAATCCCATTGATAATTTCGTTATTTTTGGAGTAAAATTTACAGTAATTGCTGTAGATTTAACTCCAAAAAGATGCTGTCCAAATAATTACTACCGAAGATGTAGGGATTACATCTTTTTTTTTCCCGTGTGTGTGTGTCACATTGACCCTAAAATAATAAACGATCTCAACGGCATTCCGTATTGTGTATATAGATATGTAGATTCCCGACTGCGAATCGCGAAAACTGGTGTAGCTACAGGTACAATGGGAAAGCGCCCGTTATATCACCGCGCTGACTACTTTTTCAATCCCCCGGAGGCATATATTCTCTCTGATAATCCGTGGTTGCAGATCAAAAATAAAAAACAGGTGAATGAAAAGAGTTTCTTCTACCGGTAATAATTCCACCTGCTACCAATTATTATTAACGCTACAGGAAATCTGATGATGTACCCTAAAATAGTGTCCATATCAATACTACACACAGGGTGGGTATGAGCCGTACTCAATTTTTACAGACGCTTTTTTTCATTTTCGTTGTAAGTTCTTAATTTTTTGAATAAATCAAAAATAATTTTCAGCCACGTGTAACTGTTGGTGAAAATCGAGTATAGCTCGAGGGGAAAATAACTCGTTGATATAACGTGTCAATAGCTCGTAAAATATTGACAAATAACCGTGGAAATAACTGACAATGAAATATAATGAGAAATTATTGAAATTGTGATAAATGAGTCAACTGATAAGAAATAACGGAGAAAATAAATGAATTTGAAATGTAAAAAAAAAAAAACGATGTTGAAACAAGACGAAAAAATAGGTTTAGTTGAGTGAAATAATGTGAAATGAGTAAACAAAATTTGCAATAAAAGAAATAATTTGAGAAAAAAAAAGAAATTATTTAAATTATTTTTTACAAAAAAATAATGATAATGTGACAGTCAAATCTTGAGTTATTCCACCTTTGGTATAGCGCCCCCTTGAGACACCGGAGACTCGTTTACAATGGGTCGTTGTAAGGGTTCGAAACTGTGTCCTAAGGGTTGTTCAGGATCATGCGATATTCCTAGCTCGTGTAATGTGCCATATATTTATGTATATACACACTGGTGAATTATCATAGACACACAGACGTCTATGGTTGACCAGACTCTGTTTTCAGTCTTCGAATTTTATTTCTTAAAAGATAAGACCTATGGTAGAGGTACTTCAGTGATCAAGGTGTTCAGTGACAGTTTGATATTGCATTGCAGGTGTGCAACCGCGATGCTAGATGCTAGATAGTAGGGGACTGTGATTTATGCTGCAGGGTGGATGAACTAGGTCCTGTGCTGTGCGACACGATTTTATATGGACAGTGGAAATATGTTCGAAAATTCATATAATTCGTAGAGAACAATAAAAAAAAAAAAAAAAAAAAAGGGTTAAAAAATTTCTAGGGAAAAGGGAAAAATTTTAAAAAAATAAAAAAAAACAAAAAAAAAAAAAAAAAAAAAAAAAAAAAAAATGGGTCTACAAGGTCTCTGGGAAGAGGGTTGTGTTTTTACATGTATTCATGTATCCACAAGAAGAGGAACGGAAAAGAAATTATTTTTTTTGAGAATGTTTAAAATAATCAAAGTAATTACTCCTCATAACCAACTTTAAACAATCACACATAATTACGGGAAGGTTCTTAATTTTTTTTTTCTTTCACATCGTTTTGTTTTTTCTTTCTTCTTTAAGATTCTTTCAAACTTCCTTTTTTTTTTTGTCTTTTTGTTTGGTTTTTTAATAGTGTCTCTCACCTGCGACCTCGCTCGTTCTTCAAAGTCCCGCCATACTTGTTTCGCGTCCCGATCAGGTCAATTATCTCTGGGATACAACTGGCGAATATGGCCTATACCCCAACCACGTGATAGAATAAAAACACACAATACTCGCGTCAGTAAAGAAAAAACCACTTGATAGTTTTTTGGGTCTGGGTTGCGGGTCAGGGTCGGGATATCTTTGGTCATCGTATGAGGGGGGAGAAGGGTTTCGACACACAATACAATCGGAAGAATTTGGCTCAGCTACCGTGCGGGCATTGCGGGCTTCGCATAGGGTCTGCACGCCTAGACAGTGCGATCTCACCGCTATACGAACCACGGCCCAATTCAAATTAACGTTACAAATCAAGAGTATATAAAAGAGTAAGACAACAACAAGAACAGAAATAAAATTAACACATGTGACAAACCCGGTTTTCTTTCTGTTTTTTTTTTTTTTGTATCTTCTTTTTTTATCAGGGCAGGGTGGATAGGCTACCTACCTACGCCTATTCCTACACACCTACACCTAGTACACACCTAGGCCTAGATATATGTGATATTGATATCGATATTGATATAATTAGACCTACGCGTGCCGGTGTTAACGTCTACCTTCACCTGTTCCGCAGGGGGCAGGTCGCATTTGGATTTTTCAAATTCCGATTCTTTCGCGCGGTTCTTACGTTTTTTTTTTGTTTAAACTTTTGAAATTCATAATACATATAATTTATTGTTCTTTCAGGTTTATGAAATTTTGTTTTTCAGCTATTATATTCAAGTGAGCTATGTTAGTGTCTGGTTAACTATATGGTCACTCTCGTTCATACTATAGCCTCTCGACACAGACAAATAATTAATTACAGTTATCATTATCATATAATCAGCACAACGATCAACAATAACGGGAATTTCGGGGTGGGTGAAACCAAATGCTACTACGCTTCGGGTGCGGTGGGACACCGATGACGTTTGAACAGTCCAAAAAAGATAACAAAAATGTCATTTTTTTTAAATATCCGCAAGGTTCAAAACCCGATATCGATATTCGTCGACTGTTCGAACAAAAACTCTTCGACGAATATCTCAGGGGGAATTTAAGCCCACTCTTTTTTATTTGTTGTGTTTAAAAAAAAAACAAAAAAACAGCAAAAGCTGTGAGTCTGCGGCAACGAGTCATCTGTGAGCGTAATGCGTGTTTCTTTGGGTCATGGATCAGTGTTATTTTAACCAAACGTTATTTGTCTATCTATCCGCTTCGCAGGGTGACGTGTCAGCATTTTGTGGTGACTGAATAAAAGCTCGCGTGTCGAATAATCAAATGAGGGTGAAAACGGAAACGGAAAGTACCATTGTGCAGCTAGTCTACGATTCCTATATGTATGAAATCATAAAGCTGTGCTTTGGCGGAATTTGAAGGAACAGAAATCGTTTTGCAATATGAATTTGTAATATTTGAATTTCTCGATTTCGCGCCACGTTTTCTGTTCTCGTTCATAAAATTGACAACTACTTAAGATTTGCATTTCTGTTAATTATATGAGAGACGTGCAGTGCTACCCTATGACAAATTATAGCTGCCGTGCCTACGCCTGCACCCCGCTACTATGCTATTCTGATTATAATAACGTTTAATTCGATTAGTTCATACAAGTCGATATTGCATTTCCTTATTCAGTCTTTCTCACGCTATAATTATTTTAATTAAAAACTGAAACACTACGGATTAAAAAAGTAACGCATGCCGCCAAGAATCTCAATTGGTTTAATTTTCAATCATTAATTCAATTTCATAATCATTCTCTTTCGCAATAGGGTTCGACAATATAATTATAGAGGTGTACGAAGGTGGTGTAGCTGGTGTTATACATACACGCATTTAATAAATGAAATCAATGTAATTAGGTGGGAGAAAACGAATCGAATCAATTTTCAAATTAGTTTGATTTATCACTTATTTTAGATTCTGTTTTTTAAATTATAGATTTTGTTTCACGTCGTGGTGGGAATAGGCAATTCCGAACACAACTATTCTAAGTTGCATGAAATGGGACGATTTTCAAACAGAAAACAATACACGATCGTCAAATATCTGACGCAAGACTCAAAAACAGTGCATTGCTACCACAAGAAACAAAAAAAAAGAGAACAGTCCTTCAGCTCAAGGAGGCCTACCTCAATGCAAAACGACATTACATAATTTCAAATAAGGGGTGAATTCGTGCCAGGCGGAAATACTTGTTTCAAAAATGAACTTTCGTTGTAGTCGGGTTTTAATGCGGGGTTAATTTGTGTGTACAGTACACTCGCGAGAATAGGGAAGTTTCATGATTTTTTGATTGATAATTTGATGATTTGATGTAGGATTGATAAAAAGAAACATTGCACCTAATTGTTTGTAGTTGGTTTTCGAGTTTTTTTAATACAGCGTTTGAATTTCCCGGTCGCGTGTGACGTCACACGCACAGTTCTACCGTCTGACGGCGCTGCGGACACCGATTGTCAACGGAATAACACGGCAGCCGAGGTACTGCGTGACGTCACGTGGCGTTTTAAAATTGATAATTTTCAATTATTGTTTACAGTCACCTGAAGTTGATTCCATAATTCTGATAGTTTTGAAAAATTGTATATAATCATCACACACCCCATTTGTTGAGGTTTAATCTGAGGAAACTTCCCTATTTATCGTACAGGACATAAATTATATAATAAACAGAAAAAAAGTTCCATCGTCGTGCCTGAATTGAAGCCTAATTATTTCGCTGTGGTCTATTTCCTGATCGATCGAAGCAGGTCCTTCGCGAAACTCGCACGGTTAAATGGCATCCGAAAAATCGATGGGGGGATGGTTAATGAATATATCCAAATCCAAAAATGATATAGTATCGATAGTGTGTGTATTGCGTGTACCTACGCAGTCTTGGTTCTAATGAAATGCAATCGGCGTCATATCGTGTGTATTGAGAATAAGAAGAAGTAGAAGAAGAAGAAGAAGAAGAAGAAGAATTAAGGTAAAACAAAATATGTCAAGCATATATATATTATTCGTATAATAATAATATGTACAATATCTCTCTCATCTATAACTGGTTTTATAGTTGACAAAAAAAAAAATAGATAAATAAATTTAAAAAAAAATAAGAAAAGTGATTAAATAAGCGTTATATAGTGTGTCGCAGGCAGATCTGGGCTTAACGATAATACCTAATGTTATTTAATTAATTAAATATTCAAATAATCCTGGGATGCGTGTTATTATACGATCTCTAATTCGTTAGTTAATTAATGGATTATATAAATACTGAATCAAGAGTCAGGAGCTTTTCTAAGAGCGGTTTAAGCCACGTCGATATCATCATCACCCACAATTTTGCACAATTTCCAAAAGGAATTTTCATCCTCAAAATTTTAGGTCAATATCAAAAGACTGTCAAACATGGACCTCAAAAAAGTGGTTGAAAGTCATTTTTCATACCGTGAAGAAAAATTTTTACACGATTTTAGAAACAAGATGCAATTTTTTTTTCTCGTCTGAAATGAATAGAGTCCATAAAAATTGTACCTGAAATTTGTCATTTTCGTGTTTTTTTTTCTTTTTCCTTGCGTTCCTCGTTTCTCAAAAATCTAAAATCGTGTTTAAAATGATTGAAAAGTCTGAAAAATGAATTTCAATATTGAGAATTGAATTTCGAGGGGTACGAACCCCCTGAAATATCGAAAGAGCGATGATCCGGTTTCGCCTGAGTCGACGCGTCCCACCCCGACTCTTTATTCCCTATTTAGACTACGAGGGATTGTTAATTAAAAGGGCCAGGTCTTCACGTAGATTAATGGTACGCCCACCTTCGTCCTCGCTCGCGCTTGTAATGTCCACCGTACTTGCATCGGTTCGCGGCGAGCTCGGTGATCTCTGGGATCCAGCTGGCAAACACCGCCTACACACCCACAATAATCCGTTGCCGTAAGAACAATAATTTTCTTCCCTATTCCGAGAAAATGATAAACGACCATTTTTCCTCCTCTATTACCGCATCATTCATTCACTCCTTTCATTTTATCAAGCGTCCCGTTGCAACTTTTTCCCTACCTAAATTATTAATTCGAGCCATTTATTCGTCGAACGAGATTTCTTAGCTTGTAATTATCGATTCGGCCTTTTCATTTTCTCTATCGCTCAGTCTGACATTTTTTTTTTTTTTGGGACGAGGGGGAAGACGGCAATTAAACGCTTTCAATAATGATAATAATAATTTCTCCTCGATGTAACTAAAAGAAATTATATAATCAATCGGTTAATAAAGTTTGCTCTCTACTGCGCTATTTATTTATTGTAATTTAATTTATCTAGATACGACTAATCGTCTATGTAATTAATAATAATAAATAAAAGGTATTGCGTGTAAGTGAATATAAAAAGCCTGCAGTGTGTAATCATTATATAAGTCTATATGTATATTTATATATGTATTATGAATAATGATTAACAAATTTTGGTAGCAGACTAAAGTGGTATTTGTGCATATCAGTAATTAGGTCTATGATAATAATATAAATGTTAGTTTAGCTCCAATCATTAAATAAACACATAATCAATATTTTATAAAAACAAATAATATATGTGTTTTATCAACGAGTGGAATCAATAAATTAGCTAGGATATTTGGATGCTACTATTATAGCGTGCGCTCTGAGCATTCGTGCTAAACAATTTGTTATTTTATCAATCTTTCTCCTTTTTGTTTCTGCTTCTCTATTGTACGAATGACAATTATTATTATGTGATCGTCGTCATGCAGGAATGATGAAGAAAAAAAATCAAATAATAATTACTAAGCCAGAGTGCTGTAATTGTTAGTCCATTTATAGTTCGATGCACGATCTTTATATCCACTATTCGATGAACTCAATTCGTGTAAATAAAAAATTAATTGATATAAAAAAATCTTGTCCATCGTGCAGCGAACTTTTTAGGTAAAATTTTTAATTAAAAAGGTTTTTTTTTCTACAAATCCTTTTCATCTCTCTGTGAGACACATAATAGACTCTGTAAAAATCTGCTGAACAAATTCAAACAATTATTAATTCGAAAAATTTAGTAGGCAAGTTTTTTTAGGGGTATAAAAATGAAAAAATCGAAGTACTCTCGGGATAAAATTCTACATTAATGACTCGAAAAATAGTAATTACGAGGGTCGTACTGTAATATTATGTAGAACATAGATATTTCAGAGGGTCTCCTTTTCGTAGGGTACGTGGATGTAAGAAATTTGTTTTACACATTAATTAAACAAAGAGAGATTGATTGATGGATTATAATACCTCTTTCCATGTTCCCGCTTGTATTCGCCGCTGTACTTGGACCTACTGCCTACGAGCTCTATAATCTCTGGTATGCTACTGGCAAAAATTGCCTGCAAATAGAAATTAAACCTGGAAAACACTACGCCACTATGCATCGCTATTTAATCCAGCTGATTGCGAGAGGTATTAACGCTTGCAATTTTATACAGGGTAGGAATTTTTTAAAAGTCAAATTTTCAAAGAATAATTAAAAATCAAATTACTTATTTACATCACAGATTTCGTAGTGGAAAGTGTCTTTACTCTTTAACACATATTTTTTCGCCGTTGCTGTTGAATTTTTTATTCAATAGATTCAACAAATAACTTGTTCAGAGTCAGGGATAAGTAGATAAGTATAGGAGGAAGACGAAGCGTTATTTCAAGCGAAGCAGATTGCAAGCAAAATAGGTTATCTTCGATAAATCAATTTCTATATCGATCTGAATAATCGATGCGTCAAATGAAATAAATAATTCCTTTGTTGCTCGCAATTACCGCAGCTCTGCAGACATGCGATGTGTAAGAGTTAGTATCGTAAACCTATAGATCTATGATAAAAGTGATGGTCATGCATGCACGCGTCGGTTCATAAACCAGTAGATCAAAAATTGATAATCAAGCTGCCCCCGATTCCGTTGTGATAAAAGAAAAAAATAATCTAGTCCCTCCGCGATTTTTGTGACTCACAATCAGTGTCAAATAAATTTAACAATAACTTTTGGAATTTGTGTGTAAAATTAAGGCGGATGTGAAAACAAACTTCACAATTTTTCAACCATTTTCGAATTTCGGAATATTGCGAAAATGACAAAAAATTGAATTTCGCGATATTCGCGGTAAGAAAATTACAACAGTTCTGGAAATTTATCAAATTTGCAATCAATTGAAGGGTACGAAACGTTGTGAACATATTCTGAACAAAATATGTTCCGGTCATAGCAAGAGGTTACGAGTTTATGCAACTGGATGAATCTGTGAAGTTTGCAGAACTCTCAAATGCTGATTAAAAAAAACTATTCCGTACCCTTCAATTGGTTGCAAATTTGATACATGATGTAAAATACTTCCTCCGACACTATTTC
Source organism: Euura saliciscinereae (assembly GCA_018420115.1). Lineage (NCBI taxonomy): Eukaryota > Metazoa > Arthropoda > Insecta > Hymenoptera > Tenthredinidae > Euura > Euura saliciscinereae. The sequence goes on along the minus strand of JAFFZH010015204.1, from coordinate 61,007 downwards.
GAATTTTTTGACAATATATTCCGTAATTCGAAAAAGGTTGAAAAATTGTACAGTGTGTTTTTAAACCCGCCCTAAATTTGACACAAAAATTTCAAAAGTTTTGGATCTATTGCGAATTGGTTGTCTGCACTGACTGGCCTCATGTGTCGCAGTGTCTTCGAGGTAATATCTGACGGATAAACCCCTCCTCCCCCGAGCAACGCGCGTCACCGCGTGACTGAAATTAATCAGTCACCCGGGGGAACGCTTTGTATTATGCTGTCGAGTTTAGAAATTACCGGTACGCAACGTGAATAGCTAATAGGTCAATTTGGAAGTAGGTATAAAATGACTGTCTAATTCGCAATTGACCCGGAAAATCTGAGATTCCGTGAAGACACGTCGTTCGTCCGAGGGTCACATGCTTTTCGGATGATCTATCAATTTTATTTTCTACCATTTCAAACATTCTATTTAATTCTCTACATCAAAAAATCTACGGCTATGAATAATGCAGTAGATTCAAACTGTGATGGTCGTTTGTTAAAACTGATTTGAAAAAAAAACCTAATCATTTCTCCATTGGTTATCGTTTTTGAAAAATTGTAAAACTGAATAAGAAAAAAACGACAATCGAGAAGAAAATAAATACGTAAGTTTCGTTACACGATTAAAGTTGTTGGAAAGCGTTGATAAGCGATTTAATTTATACGTACGTAATTAGGTATGTAATTAGATGTAAAAATAAAAACACACAGCGAAAATAAGAAATATACAGGCAGTCAAAAATCAAGCTCGCACAGACACCAACACGTCACTGGACCGCATGGCCCTGATATATCTTATCTTTTCTTTATCATTATCATTTTCGTCCCTGAACGATAGCAGAAAGTTTCCCATAGTTAATTTTTTACCGATTATATTTTCATTTCAGTGATCAGATCGTCGCTCATTTTTATCCGTTCTCAGGCGACTAATTCATCCAATGCATTCGATACGGGCAGAGATAATAGGATTCAAAAAGGCCGCGCAAAATATTGACCAACTTACATACGTCGATATTGGGAAGAAGAACTTTTCTCTCTCTATTTAGTCATATAATTAAGCCGCAAGATAGTTTTGGGTAGATTGAAGGCGCTACATGCCCAGTCGAAATAACAAATGACGTCAAGTGCTTCAAAAATTGCCCTTTGGTAAAAAATTCAAAAATTTCAAAATTGTGACCCGTCGATTATTTAGACTGAGCATTGTGCTTTTTACGATCAGCACTGCAGTTCAGACAAGTATCGAATTAATATTGATCCCCAAGTATAATTCGATCAAATATCAAATTAACTAGACCAGCTATAGTATAGATACGCTTTTATGGTAGAGTGAGGCGTGTAGGTTCGAGTACAATATCGATCGCCATTGGTACCTGCCTCCCGACGATCATTGAAATCGATCAAGTTAATCACCGTTTTTTATTTCTTCCAGGGCAGATATCAACGACGATCTATAGAGATAAATAGGCATAAGGCAGAGGTAGCCAGCCGGTCACACTTATGATAAAAAAAAAAAATCAGAAATCGAAGAAAAGATGTTCGATAAATTTTCAATAGTACAAAAAAAAACAATAAGTTTCCTCTTGTACAGCGTATTATCGTTATTGAACCCTTTTTATTTATTAAAAATCGACAGCGAATATCAATAGCTGACGCGGAATTTCAACCGGATGTAATATATGCAAAGGGAAACGGAGGTGTTAGAGAATAAGGTGAAGCTGCGAGTGTATCGCTCGGCGAAGACCATGAAATTCAGTCTTCGCAAGCGAACATTGCATAGCTTTCAAGTACATAGATGTAGAAATACGAGGGATTCTGATTTTTGGCAAAATATGCGTAGTTTTTGTTTGAACGATGATGTATCGAACGATCGTCGCATCGTCGTTCAGACAACATCGAGGAAGGATGAGAGATCGCGTATGCTAGTATCGACGAAGAGCCTGATAATTTCATTTATTCCGTTTAATATACTAGAATAAGCGATCAATTAAATTCCTGTACGTTAATTGAGGCGGTATACTTGACAAGAAGAGCGTGAAAACGAATATAATTGAAGAAATAGACGATATTAGGTATATCGGTAGCATTTTATATAATTTATCTGCGAGTAAGCGAGAACCACTGGATTTTGAATCGTTTAAAGCTCTCCAGGGAAGCCATCGCTGTCTCACAATAATCTGGACGAATGTGGACGAAATTTAGAATCACTTCAATAGCAGCGATGACTTCCCACAATAGTCACCGAGTCGAAGACATGATTTATTTCACTCTTTTCCTCGGAAGAAAAAAAAAGTTTAAAAAAAATATATAATATATATTGGATAAATTTGAATGTCATGTATGGTGCATCGAGAAAAAAGAAGTAAGAATGGCAAAAGAATTGACTTACCAAACCGACGAGTAGAAAAAATACTAGGAATGTGCGGCCAAGAATCGTCTGACAAAATACATCGCCGTAACCAACAGTCGACATCGTTACGATCAAGAAGTAGACGCATGTCCAGTAAGAGAGATGCTGTGGATTGGTGAACTCGAACGGATCCCCAGAATTTTCAAGCTTTTAGTAAAGTAGACGAGATTAGTCATCGTTGTATAGTTTCATCTTTTAAGGATGTAGTTCGGGTTTAAAACTATTTCCTATAGTCTATATCTATAAAGGAACGAGTGGCATCAACGCCCAGCCCAAACCTCTTGACCTAGAAACTTGAAATTTGGGCAACATGTTCCCTTCCCTTCGTAAACACCCACTAAGAAGCGATTTTTCGAAATTCGCCCCACAAGGAGAATAAAAGGGGTAAAACATGTTTTCGCGGATTCATGGATATCTCCTCGGCCCGATGAGATATTCACTTCGTTTTGACTTCAAATTATTGCTTATTCAAATACCTAGAAAGTAGTTTAAGGGTTTCTTGAAATTCGACTCCTAAGGTAATGAAAAGGTGTGAAACCGATTTCGAGGCGCGTAGCGCCGACCGGCAGGGGATAATATTTGTTGTACAATGACAAAAGTTCTCAGAAATGAAGTTTGAAACGACCATGACCCCCAAAAAGGCACTTTTTGTGATTTTTCTCGTTATTTTATCATAAATATGAAAGTAATTTACCTGTAATTTAAAATTGAGAAGAATAAGTTTTTTTCAAATCTCATTATTCTGGGGCTTTTTAATTCAACCCGAACTACATCCTCAACCAGGTAATACTTACCAGATGAATTATTCCGGCAGCAGTCAACCACACGGATATGAAGATGGAGACAAGTTGAGCTAGACGGATTGAACTTGACGTCTTTAGTATGTTTAGGTACTGAAGGATGTCGGGTACTGTCATTAATCGGAGGGCTCGGAGGAACCTCAGTCCTATCCACGTCCGGTCGAGATAAATTGACACGAAAGACGGTGGTATCGTAAAGTAGTCAACGAACGAGTACATCTCTAGCATGAACCACAGCTTGTCACTGGCGGCGATAAACTGTAAACCAAAAAAACCCCACGATTTTTCAACTTTTTCTTCAAATTGTCATATTAATTTAATCCCTGAAACTCGGGCCTTTGGAAAACTGGAGGCTCGTTAAGCTCATCCTGAAGAGAAAAAACTCGCGTACGAGCGCATGCAGCCGGGTTAACTTCAAAGCTAAAGAGTAACTCCCAAGAGCTCGTCAGAAAGCCAGTTTGTTTATCAAATGAAAAGGGTGCAGGGTACGTGGGTTAATTTTTTTTTTTCTAATTTTTCTTCTTTTTTTTACGAATGCACCGCGTGCGGTATTAAAAATTGTACATTGAGTCGTCGATGTTTTAATACTTACGCGTATAAAAAAGTAGACCATAAAAAATATATTGAAAGCTAAGTCTATCTGCTGAGTAATGTTGTTACTCCACTTCTGGCACCGTTCCACCTTCTCGCTGCAACAGTTCGAATCAATCTTGACGTTAATTCAAACAGTCATAGGTTTTGGCCCCATGGATAATATCCTCAAATTGCTGAAAGTCTCTCGAATTTGTAAGAAGTAACTTTTTACAATGTATACGGAACAGATTTTTCACGAGGGATCGTAAATCAACTCCTCGAATAAAATCTCGGATTTGATACTTACTTGGAAGCATCGATGAAGTATATTATCAACGACGCTATACTGAGAATGAATACCAGGACCACCTGCAACAGAGAAAACAATTGTTTCATTTAGCTTCAACGGTGCTGAAATCGAGATAATTGTACGAGAACCGTTAATTAATTCAATAAAACCACTTTACGACGATAAGCAAACTGCGTGCGGTGCTAAATGAACCCAATTAACACACCTCGTTTTATCATCGCACGCGGTATTATTTCCGTTTCTACTCGCGGCCAGACATTAACCACGACCACATCCTGTTTCCTAATTTCCAATTAACCACAGAGTATATATAGTCGAGTGTCGTTCGTTTCAGCGATTATAGAGGCGGTAAAAAAAACTAGATGCGCATGCGCAGATCGCAAATGGTCAACTTTTCGCACTTGATCAAAGAGGAGAAGAGGAGGAAAGCTCTTAGCTTCGAAAAAAATTCCGTTTTTTTCTTGCTGCCAGTTGGTAAAATTGCTGTAGTCTAATTCTCGAGGGTTTGACCTATAAGCGAACTCTGCTCTATCGGTTTGGCACGCTTCCGGGCGATGCTATAAAACTTTTTTTGGCTTACCGATCTACGGTTACAGGAATAACCGATTAAACTCTTGACACGGAACGAAAATTGCGGGTTTGGTTGAACGATTCGGTCTTTAAATAGACGATCTTCGCGTGTGTTGGGAAACTGTTTAATTACGAATTCTTATTTGCTCATCAGTTACAAAACTACCGCAGCTGGCGTCCGGGGAATAACCGAAACATCGATCCAACGTGGTTATTTATTCCCCGGCTAGGGCTGGCAACAAGATGCATTTGCCAAGGTCTCGAAGAACCGATTATAGAATGAATCGAAACACGCCGTTTCAAGCGGGATAATACCGATGTTAAATTCACCACCTCCCGGTCGGACGTGATTCGAACCTCCAAACCCTTCCAGCTTCACTTTTGTCGTTCGTGCTCGTCTATACGACCAACTGCACGCGACCTGCACTCGTAATCGGCGATTCTATCTACCTGTTGAAAGTCAGACTGCAGCCTTCAATCTCGATACAACTATTCCAACGATCTTATTCGGCTCAAAGAGACAGGGAGACATTCCCAAAATGCGAGAGACAAAACGCCTGCTTCCTTCCCATGGCACATATCCTTTTTTTCTACCACAAATGCAATTAAAAACGAGTGGAAGTGAGGTTAGAACCTATGAGAACGGCGTTCTCCGCTAGGGGCGAGACTTTTTTCTCCCGCTGGCAAGTTTTTCTCCCCGGTAAAAAAAACCGTCACTTCCATCCCGTTAAGGAGGTCAAAAAAGACGAGTTTTTAATGCATGTGTGGTAGAAAATAATCGTTTTTGGAGATGACGATGTTATTTCATCCGTGCAATTTTGGTAGCGAAGTATGAACGGAGCTTAATCGCGGAGGGAGCGCGGTGCGTGCGCGGCGTCACGTCAGATCAATACGTGTCTGGTAGGTGCCGCACGCCGCGGCGCGGCGCCGTCACAGTTTTTATTTTATTTTATTTTTTTTATTTTTTTTTCATTCACATTTGATCAAGAAATAAGGAGTAAGATGAAAAGCATGTGACTGTGATCTTGATGACGTATGTTTGAAAAATATAATAACTGCGCAAAAATATTCTGGCTCGAGATCCGCGTAGCGCATCGAGATATATAAAGTGTGACAATAATTAATTAGATTAGACAATACCAAAATACACCGAGAGGTCTTGCCGATCTAAATTCAGGGATACGAGTTGGCGATAACTTCACCAACTACTGCACACACACACACCGATACCTGATGCATCAAAACTGCACTCAGCTTATTATACCTGGCTACTCTATCCGTCCATTTATCCATCTGTCCGTCTGTGCACCGCGCATCATACCATCACGACTTATTTTTAACCGGAATATCATGAATATATCGTATTATAAAAATACGATATCGAAATACCGCGTGATTACATTAAAGTGCAGGTCGATGATACGTTTCGCTTGGCCACGTGGCCCGATAAAAATATTGCCCTGGTATATTGCCAGCCGTGGATGATAGGAAATAAACGATTCGAAAATTCACCCCGTTTCCCTTATCTTTGATATTGTCGGATGTAAGGAATGAAATAGTTCCCGGGGTGAGGGGGGAGGGGGGTTGAGAAATCGATATCTGTGGTCTGCCAAGAGCAAGAATCTTCTCAAAGCGCCCCGGTGCAGCACAACCCTTATAAGTGGCACGGAGAGTGCAACGAAGATAAGCCCCAGGAACATCGTGCACACGATGGCCTGCATCCGGCGAAAGGAATGCTGACGAACAACGAGGTTCGGAGCCTCATGACCTCGATCGGACACCCCCAAAGGAGGTTGAATATATTCCAATCCGAGAAAGACGGAATAAAATCTACAACTTCAATTAGGAGTTTTGCCCATCGGTAGAGTTTTTTTCTCTTCGCGGTCCTGCGGATGAAATAGGAGAAGAGAAAAAGTTCGCTAATTGCGGATTGCTTGAAAATTGATTTTCGTTATCGTTCTCATAATCGTTAGGTAGAATAGCCGGTGGTGAAATTGGGAAAATTAAATAACTGGATATTTGAGTACTTTTTATATAATCCACCCCAGATTAGCGAAACTCGAACTAATCCTGAGAAAAGAAGTAGAGAATTAAAAAAAAAGAGAAGACAATTTTCCTTTGGCTGAATACCAAATAGAATCGTATGTAGATAGATATACGTGGACGATGGTTATTACACGGTTATTTTTCCGCGATTCGACGATCTCACTTTGACAGAAATTAATCGTCGTCGCTAGGAACAAAAAAAAAAACATTAATCAAACTTCACGGTGTTCTTGTATGAATCGAGAATAGAACAATACGGTAATGTACCATCCCTTGTATCGATATCGACTATTCGGCGGCATATGGTAATGTGTTATATTCCCACTAACCCCGCAAAACAGACGGTGAAAAAAGTAGTAGAAATTCTGCCATTCCGTTTCTTCACCCTGGACACTTGCCAAGTTGAAATCGATCGTTGGATAGGCCGAGCGAGGCGGGTAGGCATCTAAGAGTTGTTGGTGGATCGGTAGACTCCTACACAACCTCTTCATATTTTATTCAGCAATTTATTTATGCGTGTATATTTCGATCCCTACATCCCCCTTCGCCCTATTTTTCCCCTTTCCCTTTCTCACAGCCGAAGTCTTCGAGGATCAATTTCTTGACTTTGTTTAATATGAAAGAAAATCGGTCCCACGTTTGCTCGGCGTTTGAACATGGTGAAAAAAAAAGGAGACAGAAAATAAACAAATCTCGCTCCTCAGCTTTTATGTTGGCTCAATCGATCCGGTTTTACAGCCTCGTGAACCTTAGGCAAAGACTCTAAATTGCGTTTACTGATTAACAAATTTGACCTTCTCACAGGGCACCCTCAGACCCTTTTCTTATCGCGCTTGACGCTGAAGAGTCAAAAGTGGAAGATGAAGAAAAGAAGAACAAACCGAAGAACAAATAGCAGAGCGAACGTGACCTGAAAATTGACTCAGCCAAGAACTGTGTCACTCAACTGGACCGAGGAAATAACAATTTTTGTTTTTTATCACGAGACTCGAAAATAAAGTTCGAACGCGTCAGTCGGAGACGAGATTCTCGAGGAACAAGAATTATATCGATCGCAGACAGAACCCATCTTGGTAGAATTTGTATCAGGCAGGCACTAGCAGGCACTGGCAGGCGGAGCTCGAGTCACTCGCGTGTGATGGTCGACCAGCCGCAGCAAATCACTCTCATCGTCGAGTCTCGCGAACTAGCTAAACCGAGTCAAGGCCTTGGCTGCTCACCATTTACCATTCCGATACCGTTTGCCCCAAATTTTACGCTCTTATCCGTGTCAAATTTTCACCAAACGATCACGGACATCCGATTCGCTCGATTCTTCGTTCATTACTTTTGCAGTTTTTCCCCCCCATTTACCCGATTAATTATCAAACCCAACGATTGCGGGGAAAACAACAAACGGCTGAAAATAACGTCTGCGGTCATTCTTACGCAATGTTGTTTCCATTGGCTAATGTTATGTGACTGCGGGGAATAACGCGTTTCATTGGCTCGATTGTTTGCGATCATAATATAAAGCCAGTGCTATTCAAATCAGACACCAAATAGAGTCATCCGTGTAGAAATTTACCCCCAAGTGGGGAAAACTGTCTAGGGCCCTTCTAGACCCCTCCTAGCCCTCCCAGGAATGTCACGTTCACCCTGAATCTGAAAAGAAATGACGTTTCTGGATTCCTAGATAGTTTTCCCCATTTGGAAATCAATTTCAGTGTTTTTTTTTAGGATGTAGGGCAAGCGTGAAGTTTCTAGAAGGGCCCTAGGCGGGGCCTAGATAGTTTTCCCCATTCGGAAGTCAATTTCGGTGTATTTTAGGATTTAGGGCCAGCTTGAAGTTTCTAGCAGGGCCCTGGACGGGCGGTAGAACAGTTTTCCCCATTTGGCGGTAAATTTCTACCTGGGCAATGAAGAATTAATGTAGGCATCGCATCCTTGAAAAACTGGATAAACCGCGTGTTGCATGAGATAAAGAGGAATATCTGAGAGAGTCACGTGCGAAGAGCCAGAGCATCATCGGCCACATTTACCTACAACCGGATTATCTTGGTCATACGTATTCGAAAAAAAAATGAAAAAAAAAAAAAAAATTTCCTATGTATTTCGCAAGAGAGTGAGCCATCCTTGAAATATCGTGGGCGTGCTAAATGATACGAGCATAAATTTACAAACCGCGGGGTCTTCGCCCCGGAAACTAAAATAAATGAACCTAATGGTGAAATAGTATCGGACGGACTTTGATCTCTATGAATCTCCTTGATCGTGTCGTTTTAATTCAATTTTCATCGGTCATCGTCCACTGGAAAGACAGAATCTCGTAATCCTTTTATCGGTCTTATTCCCTCACGTCTCACGATTAGCACTCCCCAAAGCACTCGGGGATCAGCCGCTCCGGTATCTATACTCGAACGTCGAATGACGTAGACCCTACCCTCGACGTACCAATCGCACATTTTCACTATAAATAAAACGTAGTGGTCTCTATTTAGCGTGTGAATTAGTGGGGGTCTCCGACAACACGACTAACCGCAAGCTGTTACCTCTATTTATAAAATCACGCGCGACAAAACAGATCCTAGGCCAAGCCACCGCGGTTTCTAGTCCGGGGTCCCCGGGGTCCCCAATCTCTCTTCTCTCATTGTCATCGACGATCGTTTGTTATTTAAAAATCACATTTTCCCATTATTAAAGATCTCTTGTCATATTTTGTAATCTCACAAAACCCTTGAAAATCCCTCGGAATCTTTTGTCGTGTACGAAAAATTGATCAAGTTATCAGACTTTACATAAAAAACTGTGAGAATTGATAAACTCTAGAATTTTTGTCATTTCAGGCTAAAATTTGGGTTTTACTCTAAGTTTATCGAATTTCATTGAAGAAAAAAGTGAAGAATCTACAAACTATTTGTGACTAATGAAAAGAAATTTGAAAAAAGAATAATTTCTCCTTGTGTGTATCGAAGTAATGAAGCCAGACAGAAATTTTTGGATTGTTTTTTGGGTATAATTCGCGTCAAATGGAGGATATCGAGTCCAAAGCCCCCATCCCTTGACTTGGTGCCTGAAATAATAGACAGAATACGTTACTCCGTTTGTTTTTCGTAACTATATGTATACACGACTTCGGGCACAAACCGATAGAAGTCTGTGGGATGGATGGTCAGACACCTGTTATATTCTCTGCCCCTTAACATCTTGAGAACTGTTTATTATTCCAGTTCGAGTTTCATTGGCTCCAATGTAATCAGATTCTTGGAAAGTATACAGTCTTGTTTCAGAAAGTTCAAGCGCGGTTCGACGCATAAAATCGCTAATGAGATTTGTGAGAAAATATCGCAGTGACGCGTAAATATGATTAACGCCGTTTATGACCTCTCGATCTCGGTCTGGTGACGATAAACGCGGTACTCGATGCTCCGCTGCACCCCTGACGTCGTTATCTTTTTCTTTTTCTTCTCTAGTTTGGTCGTTTCATCAATCTATGGTGTCAGACGTTTAGAGAACGTTCGTTCGTCAATTAGCTTTTAGTTTTCGAAAACGCGGCGATAAAACAAATGAATATTTGAACGAAATGTAATTAGCTATTTTCACGTAACAGCTGGACAAATTCGACACTATACTAACTTCACGGAATCGAGGATTTTGGCAACTACCCAGAATCGCTAACGACCCGCTGCTGCTGCTTCTGCCACTGCTGCTGCTGCTGCGCCTTCCAAATATGATCTACGCCTCTCGTTTCCACGCTTTGCGAATTTTCGTTATTAATTTACGACAAAGATCCTCATTTTCATCGCAATGTCAAAATTATTGTACGAATTGGAAGAACTGTTCAATGTGCTGTTCAATTTTTTGTTTCTTTTATCGTAATCGGGATAGAAACCCAAAAATTCGTTCATAAACGTTGAAATTGAAATTTAATATTGGGTCAATTAAAAGCAGAAGGTCGTAACGTTGTCGATTTCGATTTTTCTTCGTGTTTCACAAGTTTTTACAGCTATTTGAAAAATTGATTGAAACGAAAAAAAAATGGTACTTACGACCCTCTGCTTTCAACTACGAATATTTTTTATCCAATTTTTTGAAAAGTTCGTTTTTTCTTCGCGTTTCAGGTGTTTGTATGACTTTTTGGTTCAGGAGTAAAGAAATTATTGACTTGGCGCCTACGACGTTCTGCCCTTTTCCCTTAAAAATAACAATGAAAAAACGACGTATCCGCTCAGCATACGACCTTCTGCAGTTACATCTCGTAGTTTCAATTGACCTATACGTTTTGTCTGACGTGAAAAAAAATTATACGACCTTTTGCTATCAAAATCGCGTTTTTGGCGCTTACGACCTTATGCCATTAGCCATTATTTAGTATGGAAGAGCAAGTATTTGTCATCGTGCAAAGAGTACAAAAGAGGAACGTCGATGTCAAATTTGTTGAATTTTTTCCCGCTGTCAGAGACCAACTGGAATGGGTAAATTATTGAATGAAGGTGACAGAGGACGAGTTATGTAGGTCGGGCTCAGGGCCGTCGGGTCACCTGGTTGGACGCCTACTAAAGGTTAAATTCCAATTATAGCGGGTAGCTAAATAGGCACGATTACGACTATAAGCACCGATCCCTTGCACCAGGTGCCGCGCCGTGGGTCGTGGGCATTTTGTCGTTTTCAAAATTCGAAAATTCTTTCCCTTTATCATTCCCACGATCTGATCATTGAAAGTAAGAAGCAGCCCTCGTATTTCTGTGCCACAGGCACCGTGGCGGTACGTGAGGACGAAGCTAAACAGTTTCGGTTCTATTCCTCGGAGATGAGTCTCTCTTTCTGCGCTGCCTCCCTGTTTACGAATTCTACGACCCCCGCCGGTGCTACATCCCAATTTCGCTCGTGAATGACCGAAAATACAACCCTGCACGATACCGATCGGGGTGAACTGGTTAGAAACTGGAGACTCGAGTTTTAGCTAAGTTTTCTGATTTTTATTCAGAGCTAAAGGCTTTTGTCGGCTATAAGGATCGATGATAACCTTTCTGTGAGAAAAAATTCAATAAAATTGAGGGGCGGGGGGCTGCAGCGGACAGTTATTCGCCCGGGGCGCATCTAGAATGAAAATTATGCAGAAATAAGTCGAGTTTCGGATCTCATACCCCGGAGCTATCTTGCCTTTACGATATTATCCTTCGTCCTGGGTATAGCCACCGCGAAGCTCGAACCTTTTATAGTTCCTACGTGGTTACGGACCGGTACCACAGACCTCGTTCAACATTTTATGTTTTTAATAAACCAGAGTTTCTTTGCCTCGTCTAGCTTCAACGTTCTCATTTTTATTCTATTTTTTTTTTCGTATTAATTTTATGCCGCGAGGTGCGAATACTCCAATAAACGTTGTCAAAGAACGTTCTGTAAACGCGTTTCAAAAATTAAGTGTCAAAATGCAATTATTCTCAAATTCAGTCAGCTTTCAAGCCTCTGTATCTCTCTAACGGTCGATCACGTGAGAAAAGCTGTAAAAACCTTTTCCGTAGAGAATTTTATCGCCTACAAAATTAGTTTTGGTCATTTTTCTCGTAGGATCGACCGGAAGCAAGATATCAGCCAAAATCATCGATCTTGTCACATGTTCCTGGAATACATCTTTCCACTCAGTCAGTTTCTTCGAGTCCCTGTATCTTTCGAACGATCAGTCCTACAATTAAAATTATCACGACCTTTATTGTAGAGAATTTCATCAGCTTCAATTTAGTTCTAGTCACTTTTTTCCTCCGAGTAGCCAGAAGTGAGATATCAGCTAAAATAGGACCCTGGGATCTGGACTGTAGAAATCTAGTCTCGCCATCCAATATCTATATAATACGATCTGAATGTGGTCTAGGTAATAACTACTAAACAACGCAAGAACTGCCAAGTAAGCGTTTCAGTCGAGGGTTTAGGTGGTAACGTATTAGATAATATGCGGCCACACAAACTCGCTCGTGCCACTTTCCGCGCAGTCCGTCCAGAGGCGATCCATAGCCTATACCCTATACCCTGCACCCTACACCGAGGTAGAGGTATACGATCGTGTACGTACACCCTCGCCTCGGTGTACATTACCCGCCACGTTCTACTCCGCCTGGACTCCACCGTCTCCGCGGTATAGAGCAATATTATATTATTACCGGTCGATATCTAAGCGGCCCGTTTCCATGTCAACCTCAACTATATCCGTACAAAGTACAACCGCATTGTGCGTGTAGCGTGAAGACTCGTTACAGAATATATCCGGGGGTGGATCGTCGAGAGAAAGGAAAAAACGATCGAATCGGAACCAGAGTCGCGGGGGCGTCGAGCCAAGCTTGCTACACGATTGTAGAACGGAAAAAAAACCTCGGTCAGGGTTCGATAGCTCGAATGACACAGCTTGATGTCGAGGCTATTGTCTACGTGACATCTGATTGGCGACAACCGTGTAACAACTTTTTAAAATCGTTAACCCCGCACCCGGAGGTGAAATCCGAGTCATTTAAACTTTCTACTCTATTAAGGAGACGAGGAACTTTGATTGTTTCCTTTCTTATTATTTTGCGGCTAAATCGGTTAGTTTTTGAATACTGATGCTAGAAACCCTAGAAAAACGTGACGAAGCTTTAAAGCTACAAAATTAGAGCAATGCTCATATTTCAAACCCTTTTTTCCCGTGTTTTATGCTCCCTTTCTAGTTTCCAAAAACAATAATTCGAATGTCTGTTTCAGTTTTACTGCAAATTCGTTGAAAATTTTAGCAATTTTTTTTTCAACGTGAAAAACGTTCTTCACTTCGCTCTCCGCAGAACGAAGACAGGGTCCCTTGGGACAGGGGGTGAAACGTGTGCGCAGCTAATTAGCTGACGTTTTCGCCAAGATATTGAGATAGCGGAGGCAGCACTACTGGATGAGAGAAGAAAAACGACGAATAAAAAACAGCCATTCTGAGAGGACATCGGGGTGAAATAAAATAATGTTGCACGAAAATAGCCAACGGTCGTTTCGTACAGTATTATGAGCATTCCTTTGGTAAATACGAATGTAGACAGAATTATAATCCCTCGGTCGTGGAACGGGATTAATTGATGGCTCCGAAGTTGTATTGTGGACTGGTGGTTGGTACGAAAACAATAAACATTGACGTGTGTTCGTCACTGTTGCCTAGAGATACCTGCGGAGACTCGTATACAGAAAATAAATCAACTCTTTGGAAATCGACGGGGAATCTCTAAAGTCCTGGTGATTTCTAGTTGAACAAGCGAATCTGGGCTGACTGTGAGCTCTTTCCGTTATTTATTTTGTTTGCAGCTATTTTGAATTTTGCGAATTTGACCTCAGATTCTTGACTAGCGGTTCGAAAAATCTTCGAGTAACAATTTGCATAGAATTTCAAATGTTTTTGGGGATTTTTCGCAGCAAATTGGATCCGCAATTTTTAATTTCGCTGATCTGACTTCAGATTCGTGATCAGCGACCCCAAAAAACCATGTGGTACAAAATTTCATTCAAATTTGTTGATCTATTCTCAAGATATCGTAATTTTTATCCTATTTTTCTAGAATTTCGCTATTCAAATCATTCAAAAAGTACTGAAACGATCTTTGCCGAAATCTAATCAGTTCTAAGTTTGGAATAGCCGCAACGATTGAGTCTAATTTGATCGAAATCTGCGCCCTCGTTCTCGAGATATCGAGGGGACAAGAAATTTGTTCACATACTCTGATAAACGGGAAATTTAAAGAAGAAAAAAACGCAAACGAGTAAATATCGAGCGTTCTTTAACCCGCTCCTGGAATGCGAATGCGATTCTAAAACTAATCCATCGTTGTCGCGGTAAAATAATGGAAGAACGTTCGATGCTTCGGTAATTGCTCGGCGTGATAAACCGTCCGGAGCCAATTAAGCGGACGTTTAATAGACGATACCGCGATATTAACGGTACGCCTGACGCGGTGCATCGTCAATTATAAGCGAATTACGTAAAAAGTATAAACTTCGGTGCCGCTGATCAGCGCGTGCAATGCCTGCAAACAAATCTCTCCATTGAGTCAGGACCTCGACCCTTCCCAACGACAGGCTATCGTCGAACGTCTCTTTGGTCCACCGTCACGCCGCCCTGACACCTGTTCGTCATATATAATACAAATCTCCCGTGTCCCGTTCTCGCAAATCGTTTTCTATATTAATAGGAACACGTTTCGGATCGTGATGTAACATTGAGTCGCGTCGGCTTAAAAATTTCCCGTCTATCAAGCCGATCTCGAATCTGGGAACAAAGCGGTTCCGCGGGGTCGCGTCGTTACCCTCGTGTTCTATCGCGACCCCGAGATCCTGGCACCCTCTCGACGGCCGTATCTCCTCCGCGTTGCGCCGAACCGCGTACGCAGTGCGTAGAAGACATCACGCAACGAACGACGACAACGTGTCTGGCTACGTTAGTAACGCCTAGAAACTGGGTCACCAGCCTTGATCGCCGAGTTTCCCCGCCCGCCCACCCACCCCCGAAGAAGAATATCCCTCGCGTCGGGGATGATGCGAAAGAGTGCGAATCAATGTCCTCTGCGGTTACTCTTGTCATTTGTCAACAAGCGATCGAGGGATCGAGGGATCGAGCGATACTCACAAGGATGCGTCCCGTGGTCGTCTGTCCGGATATCAGCTCGCCGGCCCAGTCCTTGGCCTCCGTCATAAACGTGCCCTCGAACTCCTTGCCCTGGCGGGCCGCCTTCTGCTCCTTTTGCTTCGGGTCATTTGGAGCGAATTCGGGCTCCTTGCGGCAGCATAGGAAGGCGAAGGCCCGCCAGAGTAGGACGATAAGCAGACCAGCCAGGAAGGTGAATATGCTGGATAGGACGAAGCACCACCATTTCCGTACCCTGAGGCACTCGTCTACCTGGGGCGCCTCCGTGGCCGCTTCGCACGTCATACCGGCAGAACTCTGCCTCCTGGTGACACATTCACCGGCACTGACCAGCCAAATGTCTGCAGCATTTGATGCGCTTCATTATACGCGTACGGACCAATCTTCTCTCTCTGGCGAGAGACGGAGTCCCCTCGTCCTTCGTTCGGGGGGAGGTTTTCCGACTTTTTTTCTTTCAATTTTCTTCTACTTTTCTCAAATTATTATTGTTATACATATATGTATATTTTTTCTTTTAAATCGTCGAGTTATGGGATGGGCAGCGGAAGAGGGTAGTTTTTACGATCACGGATGTACACGGTAAGTTTACGTCCTTTCGGAAATTTGTTTGTCCACTAACACACTACGGGAGCACAGCGAATTCGCGCTAACCTTGCTTTTCACCACCGCAACGGCCACCGACGACCAAATGTCTCAACACCGTCAACCATACCACTCCGCAGCAATCAATACGCAACAATGGACTGGGACCAATAAGCAGGGAGCTTTTCCTGACGTAAATGGTCGCCCCCTACTACCCCGGAGTGTCATACTCGACCGTCGCGGCGCCAGCTCGCGGCATTCCGCTAACGTACACCGTATCAACGTATGCGAAGACCCCACGCGCACGCGTTCCATCCTCGACCTCTGGTGCTCTGGTGGACTCGCTAGACTCGGGCGCCCGGCGCGGAGCCCTCGCAGCCTCGGGGAAATTTCAATTGGCCTCTTCTGTTGCTCAGATTGACGAAAAAACGCATTCGACTCGGCCAAATTCCATCTACTTCTGACCTCTTTGGTAATTCATTAATTGCGTATGAGGATGATTTCGGCGATTTTTGACCCCCCTGCCACTACGTAAGGGTACATAAGATTTCTCGACCCCCCTCCCTTTTCTTACGTAAGATTCCATCTCGTTTTTCAGAATAATAAAATGTCGTTGGAAAAGGATCAGTTTACACTAAATAATGCTATTGTGACCGGAATTATTGTTGAAATCATTTTTTATTTTCCAAATAATTAAAACAAGATTAGTACGCGGGAGCAATGTCCTATAATTATTATTTATAACATTCAAAATGGATAAAAATGAACACATTCAAGATTTGTAAATTTTAATAAACAATAAATTTCAACTTACAAAATATTACGTAAGAATGGGTTTTACCCCCCTCGCCCCCCAAGATAAGGGCATGTACGGATTTTTTTAACGCCCCTTCCCCTCGGGATCCTTACGTAATTAATGAATGGCCCCTAGTCAAAAGAGCGAAAATTTAGCTCAATTAAAAATCCCTCTGGCTGGACTATGAAATTTTGATTATTTGAAAACGCTCCAGAAAGCTTGATATTTTGCCTTTTAAAACGCCTACGCCATTTTGTTTTTTAGTTTTTCACTCTCCCTGTGCGTTTTATACAAAGTAACCGAATTTTTCTATCAGCCGTGAATTTATTCTGCCGACGAATGTATTATGCGGCTATATTCCTTGTACAAATAAACTAAATATCATGTTCCTGTTATCGTACTATTTTTTCAATTATTTCTAAAGAAATGCAAATACCCTGTAAAAATTCCCCATCCCTCGATAGAAGAAGTATTCATAAGCTATTTTTCAAACGGTTCGCGCCGCCAAAAAGCGCGCTTCTTAGTTTGTCTGGTTGCCGTTGTCGCCGAAGCGCGGCGCTACGTTCGTTTCCCGAGGTCGACGCAGATATCCTAAAGCATAGCGGAGAGATGTGCCGGCAGGTCTTCTGAGTCCTGAATTGTTTACCATGGAAATATTCGAGCAAAAGATCGAAAGGTTTGTAAAATAAAATAAAAACGGGGTACAACCACGGCGAGGTTGATCCTCTCAATAGCGTCAAGACGGTGAATCGAACTTTTCGATTTTCTATTCCAAAATTCGACCGTTTTATTCCAACGATACGAAACATAACTTCGAAACAGCTCGGAGGTTATGTTTAGGTTATGTTCGAAGATTCGAAATAATCGTTTATAACGCGTCGTTATCATTCTTCAGCGTTACAGAGAGGCTCGAGACGGGGATAACGAGCTTCATCGATGATAAGCCGAAAGTTAAGATCGAGGAGAAGCCAAAATCGAAAATAATCAAGCTCGAAGACAACGGAGAAAAGTTGAACAGGAGCAACAATCCCGAGAACGGAAATTGCTACTGGTTCGTTATCCATTCATTTCTCCCTTATCGAACTCAAACGATCGTCTTTTTTTATTGCTCTCTGATCTCTTGGACCCCGCAGCGGCAAGGAGCGGAATCTCAACATAGTCGAACTCCTCTGCGCGAGCTGCTCGCGATGGTATCACGAATCCTGCATCGGCTATCAGCTCGGAAAGCTCGTACCTTTCATGATGAACTACGTCTTCATGTGCAAGAATTGTTCGCCGACGGGTCTGGAGAGTTTCAAGAAGAATCAAGCGCGTCAGTGTCCGAGTAATCCGCCGCAAACACTCGTCGAAGAATCGTCATTCTAACGATATATCGTTTTACAGCGTTTCCGCAGATGTGCGCCACAGCCATAGCCAACCTTTTGCAGATGAGTTTGAAGGACGGCGAGCAGAGGGTCGTCTTCCATAAGGACAAGGACATCATTCCGTACATAGAATGCCATTGGGAGAGCATGACCACCATGCCTCGCAGAGTGACGCAGTCTTGGCACGCGACTGTGAGTCTCGTACTACTCAAATTTAATGTTAATAAATTAAGACTAATCTTGTTACAATTTCGCATCTCCGTCAAGATTCATCGGGCGCTGCTGAAGGACGTCGGGAGCCTGTTCACTGTGGATGAAAACAACACGGATGGACAGCTCTTCGGACTCCTGGTGCCAGATCTGACCTTGATGAAACCCAATTACGAGGCTATGATCAAAGGCGGACACCTCAAGGTCACCGAAATGGGCGTGCAGCACGTCGGTGAGCGAGTTTCAGACCCTGAGGCTTGAAACGACTGGTTGTCTGAAGATTTGTCAAAAATTAACGTTCAAATGATACTTCTTAACTTTCCTCCGATAAAGACAGAACTGTGGTCGTGAATGAATGGTTTTGCAAATTCAGTCATTTAGATTCCCTTGACGTGACTAAGATACCGATTCAAATGATTACGTATTACTTATACCTAGATACGATAATTGTGTCTTGTTATCTTATCACTAAGAGTAGATGTCTCTAGCTTATTACATTACAACACTCTTTGTTGTCTTGGATTGATGGAAATGTTGAAGTTGGGTGAGTAGCTTGGTCTATTATCACTCATTCAGCTTATTCCACACCAAAAATTTACCCATTTCCTCATACAAAGTGACGAATTGTTCAAAACAAGCCCAAATCCCGAGGTGATAAGACAATATTCGCTTTTTTAATCTCAATCGATTAATTTTCTGCTCCGCTTCGATCAGTACCGTTGCCCGGAGGACTGCGTGGTCGAAATGCGAAGAGAAAGTTTCCTGGCGAAGGGGCGGGAACCGGACCAGGAAAAAAGGGCCGTGGATCCGATATGACGACCCCGAAGCTACCGGCGCACGGCTATCCCCTCGAACATCCGTTCAATAAGGACGGGTACAGATACATACTGGCAGAACCGGATCCCCACGCGCCTTTTAGACAGGTGAAATCATTCATCCCAAATATCAGAAGAAAGGATTGTAATTCGACTGTTTTTCTTTCCATCCAGGAATTCGACGAGAGCAGCGACTGGGCGGGGAAACCTATTCCTGGCTGGCTCTACAGAGCACTCAGTCCGAGCACCGTTCTGCTAGCTCTTCACGACAGAGCGCCTCAACTCAGAGTCTCCGAAGATCGGCTAGCCGTCACCGGCGAGAAGGGGTACTGCATGGTTCGAGCGACTCATTGTGAGTTTTGAATTTATTTTCAGCCTGTTTTCAATTTAAATTTGCATCGTATCGAATGAATACATTTTCCTCTCCAGGTGTGAGCCGAGGGACTTGGTACTGGGAAGCTACAATAGAAGAAATGCCCGAAGGATCCGCAACGAGGATAGGATGGGGACAGGAATATGCAAACCTGCAAGCTCCGCTTGGCTACGACAAATTTGGATACTCTTGGAGGTCTAGGTGCGTTGGTGGAGACATAGAGATAAGGAGGAAGCGATATCGATGTAATTAAACGTGTTTTGATGATTTGAAACAGAAAAGGAACGAGATTCCACGAAAGCAGAGGAAAGCACTTCAGCATGCCGTACGGCGAGGGCGACACCCTAGGGTTTCTAATCACGCTCCCAGACTCGTCTTACGTCACGCATATTCCGAATACCTACAAAGACAGGGTGAAAAGAATATTCGAATTACAGTTTGAGTTGAAATCTATTCATTTAGTTTTTTCATGAACTGATGGAAATTTTATTTTTTCCCGTTGCAGCCTCTGGTCAAATTCAAGAGTCATTTGTACTACGAAGAGAAAGACCAGGTTCCCGAGGCTCTGAAGGCCCTTAAGTCTTTGAGGGGCAGTAAAATAGTATTTTACAAAAATGGAGTGTCTCAGGGTGAAGCTTTCTGCGATATAAATTCCGGTGCCTACTTTCCAACGGTTTCGATTCACAAAAGCGCGACAGTGTCCGTAAACTTTGGTCCGAACTTCAAATATCCACCTACAGATGTCGCTTACAGAGGAGTAAACGCCAATATTATATTTGATCGATTTTTCCAATCTATATTTGGCATCGTGGTTTCTCATCTATCTCTTTTTTCAGATGACCGACAAAGCGGAAGAGGCGACGGCGGAACAATCGATGGCGGACATGCTCTACCTCGCCGAGAACGAGGGAAAATTAAGATTGGACACGTTCTCGTTGTGACATTAATGAAATATTTTTATTTCTCTTTCTGGTTGATGCATTCGAATATGAAACACGGTTTAATGCATCGAATTGTAAATTTATCACAAGTATTGTTACACAATTCTAAACTTCATCCCCGATCAACCTATGAATAAGTAAAAATATGATCGTAACAAGTTTTCTCATTTCCCAAAACCACCTCTGCATGCGGGACTCGGTTCTACGACTTTCGTACTCTCTTCCCACTGGGCAGGGGTCTTTGCCTGTGGAATAACATACGAACAAATAATTAAAACTGTTGAGTATACAACATTTTTTTCGATGATATTTGATACTAAAATACTGCGAACTCCTTACCACAATGGAAAGCGCGTGTACCGAGGTCTGCAATTCATTTTCTAGCAACTCGTTCACGATCCTGTGCCTCTGTTGATTTGAAAATACCGTCAAAATTGAAATATCTGAACGGAAATTTGAAAAGCGCGCGGTTCGCGTGGTACCTTGATCAGAGGTTGGTCGTTGAATTTTTCGGAGACAACGATCACCTTGAAATGCGTTTCTGAACCCTTCGGCACATTGTGCATGTGAGATTCGTTCGATATTTGTATGAAGGTTGGGCTCAATGCGTTCGTGAGTTTTGATTTTATCGAATGCTCGACGGGCTTCGCGGCTTCGGACAGGCTCGTCATTTTTTTCAGCTGTGCGTAGACGCGTGAATAACCTAAAAATTGTAAGAGATCGAATGACGTTTGGGCCGCTTGTCCGGACGGCGATT
Source organism: Euura saliciscinereae (assembly GCA_018420115.1). Taxonomy (NCBI): domain Eukaryota; kingdom Metazoa; phylum Arthropoda; class Insecta; order Hymenoptera; family Tenthredinidae; genus Euura; species Euura saliciscinereae. The sequence continues at coordinate 39,814 of JAFFZH010015204.1, read as the reverse complement.
CATCAGAGATACTCACTATGATTATGAATTGAGGATAGTTTATGCATTGATCGATGAATGAATTATTCAAACGTGGAGATACGCTAGTAACAGCGAGAGGAGCAAGTGACAGTCTTGTGTCTTCTGCTAACCAGGAATACCAATTGTTGGAGATCGAGCGAATAGTACTGCAGTTGTTCGCCAGTTCTTTATACTCCGTAGCACTTCGTAGTTTTCCGGGAGCGAACGATTAACGAACGCAAAATGCAAATGTCTCACTCCATTTTGAATCGTGAACCGGAGCGTCTCGTGGTATTGCTAGACTCCGTTAAAATTCGATTATTAGCGTTTAATAAACATGGGAAAAGTGTCCAAAGCCGCGAAAGCGGTCGATATGAAGAAAGAGACGAAAACGAAGGTGAAAAAGCTGGCTAACTCCGGCGTTACTAAACAAAGCGCTAAAGCTAACCTCAAAGATGCACGTGCTCCGATATCGAAATTGATGAAGAATAAAGGAAACGCTGCCAAAAACGTCCTGGTTGAGAACGCGAAGCCCCTAAAATCGAAGAAAAATATCTCCAAACCGACGGAAACTAACGTCAAACCCAAAACGGAACAAGTTCCGATCATGAAGACCTTGAAGAGAAAATCAAACTCCGAAAATTCGGTCAAATTACCGGTACCCAAAAAAACAGGAGGTGGGACGAATGTTTCAAACAAAAAACTGAAAACCAAGGTATTTAAGATCCTTTTATTCTCTTCAATAAATAACGAAACCTGGATTCCTAATTCATCAATGTCACAATTTTCAGGAACCTGGAGCACAAAAAAAGCAAGAAAAGAGCGCAGAAAGTCCCCAAGACGCACAAACCGCGGCTCCGTTTGTCGACTCGGATCAAGTAGCAAAAGGAGTTACGGCCGTGTTGCGGCTCGCCTCGATTCAGGCGGAGAGCAAAAAGACGCTGTTTGACGGAGAGCATCAGCCGATATTTCTCCAAGTTGCTTGCATCAAGGTGCCAAAGGTCCCGAGAAGACAGCTGAGAATGTGAGCATCGATTCACGCCTTCGTTTCGTTTCCCTGTGTAACGCGGAATTTTTTCAGGACTCTACCCCACTCGCTGGTCACTGAAACGGACGACGTTGCTCTTTTCGTGAGCGACTTGAAGAAGGGAAGAGCGCAGGATTTCGAGCCCACGATAAACCACTACAAGGATTTACTGGAGCAGCACGGATGCACGCAGATCAAGGAAGTCATTCCGCTGACCCAGGTCAAGGTCGAGTTCGACCAGTACGAACTCAAGCGGAAGCTCCTCTCCAGCTACGACTATTTTCTCACCGACGGAAAGATCGCGGGACACTTGTCTCATCTGCTCGGCAAGCCTTTCATCGCTAAGAGAAAATTACCAGCCTCGGTTCGAATGGACGGAAAGGATCTCAAGCTTGAGATAAACAAGGCGCTCAGGAAGACCAGCATGCAGCTTCACTCAAACGGCAACAGCCACATCGTTCAAGTCGCTCATACCAGCATGGGGGAACCGGAAATTGTCGAGAACGTTATTAACGCGTGTCAAACAATGGCTCAGGAGTATCCCGGCGGATGGATCAACGTCAGAAGCCTCATGCTAAAGACTGCGTCTAGCTTACCAGTCCCCATCTACGTGACCCTTAGTATGAATCGTATCTGCGATCTTTGCGCTCGTTGTTGATCATCTGTTTATCATTTTTCATTGTTTTCTTGTATTCTCAGAGAGCAAAAACAAGGTCAAGGTGCCGGTCGTGTTGCCGAAGAGGCCGAGGGCGCATCGAGACGTGTCCGGGGAATTGAGCACTGCACCAGGAAACACTAGGGTCATAGTAAAGCCTGACGGTACCGTCGTGGTTCACCAATCAAAGACGAAGAAAGAAAACGTACGGTTTTTGTCTACGTTAGACACGATTTATCGAACGTTTTGTCATTCAATGATTATATTTTGGATCCAATTCATGATTGCTATGATTCTAAACTTTCTATGAGATAGAGCTAAAGAGGAAATTATTGATACAATATTTGCGCAGCCTAGATACTAATTTTAATTTTTTTTTTTTCTGTTACAATTATTACAGAAAAATATGGAGTCGACGGTGAAAAAAGCAAAGCTGGTGAGTTACAAAATTCCAAAGGTCATTTCTTTGAATTATTAGATTATTTCTAATTCATTTATCGTATATTCATTTGATTTACAGACCACGGATAAACTGGCGAGTGGAAAGACGAAGCAAAACAAGAAGGTGAGAAATTCGATCGAAATTTCAATTTGATACTTGAATCTCTTTTTTTTTTAATTATTGCTTGTTATCGATGATTCTAAACTGGATCCAATTCATGAATTCTGTGATTCCAAGCTTTCACTGAGACCGAAAATCGGTTCCAATATTAGAACCAAGTTTTATTTGATGTGGAGAAAATGACGATTTTCTATTTTACAGAAAACTAAGGCGACCAAAGACGAGGAAGAAGATCTAGACACAACGACGGTGAGTCGTTTAGCTACACAACTTCGCGTACAAAATTTAGATATTCTATCTATGATTAAATAATGGATCCAATTCATGATCGCTGTGATTCCAAGCTCCGTATGAGATCTTTGCAGCTGGTCTAATCGTGTTCTTCGATTCATTTTTTAGATAAATATACATGGAAATCGTTTCTTTTGTTCACAGGAAATTGATGCAACACTTTCGGCGCCGTTGGAGCTGGATACAAAGGTGATGCACCAGTCTTCAAGTTCTTGAACGCGAATTTTTATAATTCCACTTCATTTTTAAGGCGAATTAATATCCAATTTTTGACTGTGATTTCCCGAATTTCAGGTTTCAAAGGCCAAAAGTCAACAAAAAAAGTTCGATGATTCCGAGGAAGAAATCGAAGAGGCCGAACAAGCCTATCTGAGTCAGTGGCAGCAGGAGAGCATAAGCCAAACGCCGCCACCGGCTACAGAGGATAAAAAACCTAAAAAGAAATCGAAAATTATGAAGAAAAGAAAAACGAAGGCGTGATGACTTTATCCTGAACTGTTTTAAGGATATTTTTATTACGAAAACAATTATGGATATTAAATAATTACGCATTTACAATTAAACCGTGTTTTTTTTTTTTGTTTGTCTTTTTATATACTGTATTCTGTTTCGAAATTCAACCGCAGTTATCGATTGTTCTATAGTTCCATACATAGTAGACTTGAAAAAACAAATATCGGTGGTTCATTTTCGGAACACACAGACCCTTATAATCCATTCATTTATTGTTTTACGCATTTGTAGGGTGCGTAGGCCGAGATTGAACCATTTCTGCTGGCTTTCCTCCATCACACTGGTTCAATTTCGGAACACATACACATTCATACATTTTCCCGCCTTTTAGTGGCAGTTCATGTTTATTTCTACACGGAATTTTCAGGCTCCATCGATTGATTACAATCAAAACGATGAATTCGATCGATCATTGCTATTTACTCTTCAATCTGAATGAAACTAAAGATTTCTATCTCTTTCTATTCAAACTTCAAATACATCGCGCCACATCTAGCAGTCAGATACTTCGAGTCTCATCCCATTGCGGCTCGCTTATCGCCCTTCTTTGGGTTAAAATTCGAGTCCAATCTGTCGAATATAATTGTCCCACGTGGATATACTGAGAAAAGTGGTTCTCATGAGGATTGTTATCGCTAACCGGTTCGATGATAATAACAATAATAATAAATGAAGAAAAAAGGAACCGTTAAGATTTTATAGGTTAGAAAGTCAGGAGCGTGATACGGAATGGCGGCCATATTGAAACGGAGTTTAACCGGAGGTGAACTGCTCAGAAAGATACTTTACGCTGGTGCAGATCGACGTACAGCATCACAACCTCGAAGCAAACTTAGAATGGTAAGATTTTCATCGTTAGATGTTTAATAGGGACGCGAGGCGCTGAAGGGAAACAATAATTCGTTAATATTCAACTCATTTATTCATTTGTATCGAATTTCGAATTATTATAGCGGTTCACGATTTTCGCAACAATATGTGACTTGATTGATTCGATTGTTTTTATCGCTATTCCTTGGTTGTGAAGGGTCTAACGTATTTTTTTTTTTTTTTGTTATAATTCTTGATCTACGCAATGCATAGAGGTAGGAGAAAAATTTGTCAAATAAGATCGCAACAAGTGGCGGTGTCGTACGGCGCAGAATGTGTAATCGATATTTCGCAATGTCTTGTATTAAGAAGAAAAAGTGTGGCTATAAGTATCAGAAAGGAAAGGACGCTGGAAAATCCTTGAGATTGAGGAAAACCTTGTTATTCACATATCCTGTATACAATTTATACCTACACAAATAAACAAATCACGTTGTATGATTCTAAAACCGCAAGAATTTCCCATTTTTATTTTATCATCTTTATTAATGTATACGTATAATGGTTTCTTTTTTATCTTGTTGTTTGCGTGCTTTCTACCACTGGTTGCGGTTTCGACGTGGACCTTCCGGTTTTGCCACAAAACGCGGAGCTCATTACGTCCTCAACTTTTAATTAATTGATCAAATTTCTTATAGCTATTTATAAAACTGATGTACGATAATAAATATGAGGCAATCTTTTGATAAGAATTAATTGTAATATTCTATAATATGGTACTGTAAAATAAAATAAGAAACAAAATTACATTGCGCAATTTAATCAGTGAATCATATAGTTTCTCGAGAATCAGAACACAGATCCGTGTGTTATATGATGTAAATAATGATTGTAGGGAAAACTGACGACGCAGGAACGGGAAAAGGATTTGAATCCTCTGTTAGGAAATGGATGGACAATTCAAGAATCGAGGGACGCAATATACAAGGAATTTTTATTCAAGAATTTCAATCAGGTGCGATGATATGATTGTATGTACGAGTCCATCGGCAGTCTGTAAAAATGTTTGTTAAATATTTCGCAGGCCTTTGGATTCATGTCGAGAGTAGCTCTACAGGCTGAAAAAATGGATCATCATCCGGAATGGTTCAACGTTTACAACAAAGTACAGATAACACTGTCTTCCCACGATGTGAACGGATTGTCTCAAAGGGACGTTAAACTGGCCTCGTTTATCGACGTTGTTGCCAAATCTTCGAACGAATGAAACTGAGATAATAAACAAAACATGATCGTTGTTACGTTGTTCTGTTAATTTCGATGAATTTTATTCCCTGAATTATCGAAAGCTTGTATTATTTTTACCGAAAAAATAAAACTGTTTGATATTATCGTTCAATTGCTCATGTTACGTTTTTCTAGTACAAATTTTACAAACCCATGACCCAATCCCCCATCCAACCTCCTCAGAGGGAAAATATCACCCCAGATTCGTTATCAGAGACTCAAAAAATCCTCAGGTCGCAATTTTCATGAGAATCCGAGTATCTGGTTTCGAGATATCGTAGGACAAAAACTGATATCTGAAATTCGAATTATGGCGCTCTCGTACTTCGCGTGGACGACGCAGTGTCGCTGCGATCGGGATAAGTCAGACACTGCACCGATGTGGTTTCAGAATTCAGATTCACAGGAAACTCGGCACGGCTGCGTGTTCTGTCGACTGTCACAGTGAACGTGTGCAGGGTGATACTGGAATTAAATATAAAAACGAAAAAAAAAAATAACGAGACTGTTACGAATGCTCAATAATTTTATCCGCAAACGTCACGCAACCACCTGCACAGTGCACAGGGGGATCGAACAGTTTGACAAGAATAAATATAGTACAAAATAAATTGACAGAAACGTGATACCAGAAGCATCGAAACAGGCTCAATAATGAGTCTGCCAGTGAGGTGTAGGGAAATATTCTATAGTGCCAGTGTAAACTGTAAATTGAGAAACTATTAGTAAACGACGCGTTGTGTCTGTGGCTGTGTGCGGTGAACGGGTGTCAGAGAGCGAGAGAGTCAGGCATAGATATAATTTGACAGAGACAGAAGACGGGGGAAAAGAGAACGGACGAACATCATGCTGTGGACGAGTGCATAAGCCGTAGCCTGCCTGCCACTGCCGACAGCCGAACACACCGAAGTTTTAGGGAACGAGGCAAGAGGCAAGGTGGGTTGGGACTGACAAACTGTAACTGTACATTTTCTCTCTCTCTCTACATTCGATGTATGTCACGCACTGTCTATTTTACGTCTTATTCGTGTCAATACGAAACTTATTAGTTAATTAATTCGGTGCTGTTACGATATTCATAAACAAATAAACAAACAATTGTCAAACATAGATCATCTTCTTTCTTCTTTTGTTTTTTTTTTCACGTAATCCTCGATTATCTCGTCTCTTTTTTGTTTCATTCTTTTGGTAATTATTAACGGACGTAATAAAAACGTGGGTAAAAAGATATCACAAGGGGAGAACATATGCATGCACCCATAGATCCGCCTCGACGCGATTGTATTCATTTATTTGTTTGAACTTGAGAAATTATATGTGTAAACCGCCGCATAGACTCACATATTTATTATTATTATTTAATCACTGTGTATAGTAGACAAGATTTCGATAATTGTGAATGGAGAGAGGATCGACGAAGAAGTACTTTGACTTAACAACAGGAAACACAAAAAAATCCAAAAGTATGTATTTTTATTTTTTTTTACGAATTTTTATCTGATTCTCATGAAATAATTATATCATAGCGTTCGATGACTCATATAACTACTAGTTTCACAAACACACACACACACAGAGATACGTCTGTCTATTCGACTAAGTAATAGCTCGCTATAAGTTTGTTTACACTTTTTAACACGCAAGCTGCGATAATAAATCTTAACTCATATTATAAACAGACAACCGCAGAGTCTTACGGCTTGTTTTTACTAAATCATAGGGAAAAAAATCCGCTTCTCGTTCACAGATTTATCCAAATTTATGGAATCGATTAACTCGCCGCTTTCCGACTCTATGATGTTTCAATTTTTCAGTGGATTGGACGCAGGTGATAATGGAGGGACCCGAGGTCACGTTCATATTCCAGTTCGGACTGACCCGGGATACGGTCACCGTAGAGGCCAGCGCGCTGACCCTGAAAGCACTGAAAGACTTTGCCTGTGATTTCATCAACGCCAAGTGTCCAGATCACGGGCTGAGCCGGCTAAACGAGAGACTTTTGCTATTCAAACACGATTATAACTCTACAAACATTCTTCAGCTCATTACAAACGCGACTGAAGTCGTCGACGAGACTCTGGTGGAGATTGTCCTCACCGGTGAGGAAACTGAGACGTTCTTAACACTCGGAGAATTATACTGACCATGTTATTCAATTTTCAGGCCAAGTACCGAGCGAGGAAGTAGCCATCAGACCCCACGCATTGACCGTTCACTCGTACAAGGCTCCCACGTTCTGTGATTTCTGTGGAGAAATGTTGTTCGGTCTGGTCCGTCAGGGGCTCAAATGCGAGGGTTTGTTCATTTCCCTCCGTTTTTTCTGATCCGATTCGTTTGGTTTTTGCTAATTCGTCTAAATTGAACTCCTTTCCAGGATGTGGGATGAACTACCACAAGAGATGCGTTATCAAGATTCCAAACAATTGTTCAAACGACGGGAGCCGGAGGAGACGGAGCTCCAGTTACCTAAACGTCCCGAGATCTCCGAGCCAGGGATCGACCAGCAGCCTGGCCAGTGCCAGCGACGAAAATATGAGCGCCAGCACCACCTCGCACACAAGCACCAATAACACGACTCTTGTAAGTCAGTTTTGAACTCTGATCAAAGCTGATTTAACGAAAATGGAGCATTTGGTTTTCATACTGTTTATAAACAGTGTCGTCACGTTGAAATATTGTGAGCTGGTTTCGGCGGAGAGCTCCGCGGCACCAGCGTCGATTATCTGATTGGCCAGTTCCTGTCCGTAAACATGTTATGCTAGTCCGCGCTTCCTGCATTGCCTGATGTATATTTACGGTATTTCCTTGCCCCGTGACCACTTGAATTGATAATATTCGTTATCAGTGAACTTCCGGTGTATAAAAAGGGTGTTAATCAGCCTCGAATACGAAATAGAGATTAGACACAATCAATAGTTGACAAAAAGTAATAAACTCGCATGATTAGGGTGGAAATGTAAGGGAATTCGTTAGTTGGTCAGGGAATTTCATGAATCCACGGATCTCAAAAACCTTGGCAATGAAATTGAGATGCTATCACCATCATAATTTTTCTCTTCTTCTTCTTGACGATTTCATTTTCATCTGTGATTAGAAATATGAGACAACCCGATTACGATTATGTAACAAAATAATACAATATTTCATTCATGGCATTTCATCTTACAGGCTATTCCCAACATACTGACTCCCAAGCAGTCGAGATCGCCTTCGTTGGGGGGACGCCCGGTTTGGGTGGAGAGAGAACTTGCGGGTCGTATCAAGATCCCGCACACTTTCGTTGTTCACACTTATACAAGACCAACGGTTTGCGGATTATGTAAAAAACTGCTCAGAGGATTGTTCAAACAGGGTCTACAGTGCAAAGATTGTCAATACAATACTCACAAGAAATGTATCGACAAGATACCCAAAGACTGTACCGGCGAGAGTCCGAGGGACGGAGCGGGTACGAATTATCATTGTTTATCTTATAACGGGCTACTCAGCCGGCTATGAATGTAAGGGGACGGGGCAGGGGAAGGATAAGAAATACCAGAGGAAGCACCAGAATTCAAATCATTTCTGTATATTCTATCAATTCTTAAGCCTAATTACAGGGGTATCCTTAACCTAACGTGTGCGTGTGTGTGTGTGCGTGTGTGTGTATGTGTGTGTGTGTGTGTGTGGGGGTGTGGGGGTCAGTGTCTCAGTCTGACTAACCTGTACTGTCTGTGTGTGTGTGTGTGTGTCCGTCTGTCCGCCTGTGTACTGTGTGTTTCTATATTCTCCGCGTTCCAACCCAGGGCTCTGGCTCAGAACCGTGCGCCTCAAGCGAGCGCCTAACCACGACTGACGCTCCGGGGACTCTCCCGTATGTGTGTGTGAAGTCTATGCGGACTTCACACACACTTGTGGCGGGGCGCCGAGCGCCACGTCACAATCTTTCACACGGTGTCTTATGTACTTTTTTTTATCAATTATCCAGATAGCAGCGTCGGCAGCGAGCTCGAAGGACGAAACGAAGAAGGCGACGGCGACAGTGACACGGAATTTCCATTGCCGTCGCATTCCCCAAATACAGACGGTAGCAATCATAACGGAGGCTGCAATTCTGTGAGTTTATATTTTTCGGTGATCATTTGTTTTTTACATTGAGATCGTTGATGACATCGACGTTTTATCTTGTTCAAGGATCTCATTCCAAGTCACGACGACGTTTCATCCGATGAATTTCAAAAACCGAGACCATCGAGGTGAGTTTTTTAATCAATTTTTTTTCAAATTCTCCGCCATTTCACATTTTTTTATTTCACAGCTCCTCGCCGAGTAACAACATTCCGCTGATGAGAATAGTGCAGAGTGTTAAACACACGAAACGACGCGGTTCAAAGGTCCTCAAGGAAGGATGGATGGTCCATTTCACAAGCCGGGACCCAGTCGTGAGTGGATGAAAATAACTGCTCTCGATATTGATCAACAATTCGAAATTGAATTTATGATTCCAGAGAAAAACACACTATTGGAGACTCGATACGAAAGCCATCACCCTGTTCCAAAGCGACAGCGGAACAAAATACTACAAGGAGATACCACTGGCGGAAATATTGGTGATCGATATCGCCAGAACTCCACATTCCAGTGAGTTAAATCTCTCAAATCAATCGATCGATCCCTTCGAAAATAATCTAATTATCCGTTTCACAGATTCTATGCACTGTTTCGAATTGAGAACCGCAAACGTCGATTATTACGTCGGCGAAGATCCCCTCCACGGAGGAGCCACTGGGCAGCTACCCCCGCAAGAAAGCGGCGTCGGAGCTTATTTGGCAAAATCGTGGGAAACTAGCATTCGTCAAGCACTGATGCCCGTCACCTCTGGATCGACGAGTTAGTCGCTCTACCGATTCACGCAATACGACTCCAAAAGAGCCACTAATGATCTCAATTTCATCTCTTTCAGGCCAAGAGCATTCGGCCGAGCCCGAAGAACGAGTCACGGATATGTCGCAGCTGTATCAAATATCTCCCGACGAAGTTCTGGGCTCTGGTCAGTTCGGAATAGTCTACGGCGGAACGTACAGAAAAACTGGTCGAGCAGTGGCGATAAAAGTGATCGACAAGCTTCGTTTCCCCACAAAGCTGGAGGCGCAGCTGAAAAACGAAGTTGCTATACTCCAGAATTTATCGCACAGCGGGGTAGTTAATTTAGAGAGGATGTTCGAGACCCCCGAGCGCATATTTGTCGTTATGGAGAAGCTCAAGGGCGACATGCTAGAGATGATATTGAATTCGGAGAGAGGACGTCTCAGCGAGAGGATAACGAAGTTTTTGATCACTCAAATTTTGGTCGCTCTCAAGCATTTGCACAGCAAAAATATTGTCCATTGCGATCTGAAGCCTGAGAACGTTCTGCTCAGCAGCAACAGCGATTTTACCCAAGTTAAACTGTGCGATTTTGGATTCGCGAGGATTATCGGAGAGAAGAGCTTCAGAAGGAGCGTCGTCGGTACTCCGGCCTACCTGGCACCCGAGGTGCTCAGAAATAAGGGATACAACAGATCCCTGGACATGTGGAGCGTCGGCGTTATCGTATACGTTTCTTTAAGCGGTACTTTTCCGTTCAACGAAGAAGAAGATATCAACGAACAAATTCAAAATGCAGCTTTCATGTACCCGCCAATACCGTGGAAGGAAATATCGTCCGACGGTAAAGATTTTTATGAGCTGGCTGACGGTTATACGATAAATCAGACTTTGAACGTGAATATTAATGAAATTCGTTTTAATATTCTTCACAGCTATTGATCTGATCAACAATTTGCTCCAAGTTAAACAACGGAAACGATACACAGTCGACAAGAGTTTGCAACACGTTTGGTTGCAGGTGAGAAAATTTATTACAACGACTCACAATTTTTTTTTGCCTGTAAAAATGGATGAAGAATAACTTCAAGGAAACATTGAGTGACATGGAATAACTTGAAATAACATAAAACAACGTTGAATGATACGAAATCACATAAAATAATTCAGAATAATGTGAAATAACACAAACTGGCATGAACTGACAAAAATTGACGCAGAATAACACGAAATAACATGGAATAAATTACATAAGAACATGAAATAACAAAATAAGATAGAAAATAACATAGAATCGTATGAAATAACATAAAATAAAATAACATTCAATCACAAAAAACAAATGACATGTACAAATCGTTTCTTTTTCATTTCAGGACTACCAAACATGGTGCGATCTTAGACAGCTCGAGGCACAAGTTGGCTGTCGTTATTTGACCCACGAGAGCGACGACGCTCGTTGGTTGTCTCACGCCGCGCAATCTCTGTCGATGAATCAAAGAGCATGACAAAACTTTTCTCCTACTATAACTATTGAACCGCCGTCACAATCGTCGATGTTGCACAAAGGATGGGCTCGTAGCGCTCGGGCCACTCTCAGGCGATTCATTCGCACCTGACAAAGCGGTAATGTTTGATTGATAATGATAATGATAATGAAAGCAATTTATTCCTGAAATAGTATTTAATGGGGTTCTTTTTTACTCTAATGTCTTCAGTAGACGTTCTCGCGCCATTGTTTGCTTCGATTTTAAACATACCTACTATTGAAACTAACTATCGACTCGTTGATATTTATTGCTATTTCATGACAATTTTACTACAAGATTAGTCCGTATTTAAATTTTTATTTTTATTTTTTTCTTCACAAACTTGACGAGATCTGAACACGGCAATGTACTTAACATATTTTTTCATTATCTTTTACGTTACTTTATGTTAGTAAAATTAGTGCAGAAGTTATTCAACAACTTTTTTTTCGTTATCTTTGTCGCATCGATTTATTTATCATTGATAAAAGTGCTGGGAGGATGAATCATGCATGGAAATACTATTACGGTTCGGTAGTTTAATCGCGTTGAAATATAAATTGCTAAATTTCAGTATAAATAATCAAAAAATAATAATCATAATATTTCTAAAGTCTTCAGTCGAGAATATTATTGGCACGTGTTATATGACTAATTTTACCTGTATACACTATAGTGTATTTCAAAGAAAAAAGAAAGAAAAACTAAAAAGCTTGCAATAAACGTAATTTTTTGTTCTATGCAAAAAAAAGTGATCAAATAACGCTAGCAAAGGGTTGTATTATGTGATGATAATATATTTTTACGAATGAATAATAAAGTAAAAGGAAATATGAGTGAATAACGCATGAAATTTAAGAAAAAAAAAAAGAAAATGCAGTTTAGAAATATCATGAGTGAGAATCTTTAATTTCAGATATTATTAATTATAATTGAATAACAGAAAAACAAAAAAAAAAAGTCTCCAAGTTGTGACCTGGTTGTGGGATCTGATTAATTTTAATCTATTTACTGTATTTTATTTTATTCTTTAATTTATGTTTAATCGATATACATCATAAAAAAAAAAACAAAAAAAAAACAAAACAGAAGAACAAAGTATTTATATACTCTATTTTAAATCTATTACTATTAAAATAATGAATTATTTTATTATTTTTTTAACTCAAATGCGACATACTTAATTATTTAATGCTCAGTATACATATTTTATAAAACTGTCCAAAAGTTGGGATATCTCAGATAGTTTTGACTTGAATCAATTCTCACGGAACATATTTTTTTGTATGTTTGTAAACAACTTTAGTATTTTATTCATATATTCAAGAGCTGAATATCTTCTGGAATAAAATTCCTAATTCTTATGAAAATCAATCTTTCAGATTTAATAAATTTATGATCGATATATTTCTAATTTAGCTCTTATACATATATAATTATTTTAATTGATTTTAAATCAGCGTAGAAAAGAAAAAGTTTCAAACTATTCCTTATTTTTATTTCGTTCTAAATATTAAGTATCATATTTATATTTATTTACACAATTCTTTTTCTATATTTTATTTTATTCATTCTAAGTATCTAAAAGATGAAAAAAAAAACGATAAGGAGAAAGAAAAAAAGAATTTTATAATCTACTTCTTCTTATTATTATAATCAGTAAAACAAAAAAAAATAATAATAAATAAAAATTGAAGGCCTACTTAAATCGTAAAATATTCATTCCATAGTTCGAGATTATCTTCACATGACTTAGACGATAGAAACAAAAAATACGCACATTAAGATATTTTAATTACATAAACACAGATGAAAAAAGTTAGAAAATATTAACTTAAATCGCACAAAATTTTTTTACACATATTATAGTCTCGCCGTCCAGATACACATGGAAAAACAGTTAGTTGTTAGTTATTAAAAAGAAAAAACAAAAAAAATTGTTATTAGCAAAGGTCCAACAAATTTTTCTCTTGTATAAATAGTAAACGAATAATAAAAATAATTAAGCGTTATTATGACGGTGAAAATTTTTTGTTGTATCTAGAAGTATTAAGCAATTGTATAATTGTTATTCTACATAAATATAATAGAATGAGCGAAATTTTAATAAAGTATTAAGTGAAATTGTAATAGGGTGTCGATATTAAAAAAAAAACGAGTTAATTTACTTTTGTGGTCGAGATACAAAATTTATGCTTATTTATCATAAATTAATCCATTATTGACAACGTTTGGGCTATAAATAATGATTATGTATAGAAGTTACATATATAATACTGTTTTTGCTCCGATGATATTTAAATATCAGATTTCTGTATAAAATCTATTCTATAATGTTGAAGTTGAATTTAGAGGTATTCAATATCGCTATTATTCTATCGCCATTCCGATAAAAACTTATTATTGATTAATTAGTTTTACGAAGATAAATTGAATCGTGTCTCCGAAGGCAAGCAAAAGACCTTCGCAATAAGACCTATTCGTTGGGCGTCGCCGAAACCGATACACCAATAACTTATATATAATGATAAGCGAATAATACTGCGTGGGTATGAAATATTTATCAGAATTTCAGAAACTGGATATTGCCAATCAGTTTCGTCGAAAGAAATATAATGTATTGTTACAGTCTTCCAAACTTATTGCATATACGATCCGATTGATCGATGGATAATTTTTACAACCATCTCGCAGACAGATATGTGAAATGATTGAATTTTAATTTCTTCAATTATATATTTAGTATCTATTTCAAGATGAAAAAATAAATTAATATTCTGTAGCACTATTTAAAATTATCACTATACATGCCACTGGAAAATATCTTTTATTTTTTCTCCTCTCTTCTTCTTCTTCTTCTATGATAATGAGAATTATAAGCTAAAATAAATTTACAATTTACATAAAAAAAAAAATAGTTGCTTCAGAGAAACTGTTATAGTTAAATTTATATATATTAAAAAAATTATATAAAATGAGATAAATAAGAGATATTCCGATAGTCACCATCATGAAGTGAAATAAAATTTTGCGAAAGGCCTAATAATTGGACGATATAGTGAACAAAAGAAAAAAACTGATTTTGCAATGTTGAATTATGTTATTAAAATTCAATATTGATGAATTAAATAAATTATATGATATTATAAATTAGCTTTCTAGAAACTATGCTAGAAAAATATGAAATAAAAACGATTTAAACAATTTAACGTGTATATCGCTTATCATTTCACAGTATTATCGAAAAGGTTGTTCAGATTTCAAGAATAAAATGTATAAAAAATGATGAAAACATATAATGATTATGTTGATGGGCAAATCAATAAAATAATAATAACAATGAAATATATGTAATCGTTTATGTATAATTATTGTAAGGGCACAAAATATGAATAAAGAAAAACAACATTTTTTACTCTCAAGTTATAATAAATTATGATTTCTTTCTTTTCATATCGAAATTTGTGCATTCTTTAACGATAATTATGGTGACCGTAATTATGCAACGGCAGGAAGTACGAGCCGTGTTTCTGCTCGAAATAATTACTCCTCTTATTCCGCTATATGCGTCCGTGAACTTGGAGGATTTTAGTTTTCAGTTCACCGAAGAATCTTAAAGTGACAACATCTCTGGTTCAAAAACTAGAAGAACAAAAGAACAAAAAAATTCCCTGCACGATGTTGAATTATCGATTAATCATTTTCTCATCTATCAAATTATTCGTATTCGCCGAGTGGATAGAAATGCCCCAATTCTCCGACGACTCCAAGATCTACAAATCCGGTCACAGCTACGACTCGTTTTATGAGAAATTCGATAGTGAAATATTGTCGCAATACGACGTCGCTGGCCTCGCAGAGTTCGGGAGGGTCGACGGCAACGTCAGCGGAGCCGCTACGCCGTATCCTTCGAATATTTTCAACGAGCCTCCCGACGACGACGATGATCCGGAGCTTCTAACGAGCCCCGCGGTGACGTCGACCACCGATCCACCCCTGACTCTGGACACCCCAACCGAAGAATACAGCGCGACCGCATCGCCTGAAGACATGCTCGAAAAATCGAAGGGAGAAATTTGCCGGAATGAGACGATCGAGGGTATAAAATTCCAGGATTATCTTCCGATGGAAATATTGACGAGGGTTCATCAGACTCTGGAGTCTCAGCCTTCGAGTTTGGAGGGAAAAATCGTATTTTTGAAAAATTTCGAAAGGAATTTGATGGCGGAGATCGGTGAGTGGTGGGACGGCCGTTGCTAAAAAATAATCGATGCTTCGAATAATCGATTATTTTTTGCCATTCCTGCTTCTGCGGTTCATTTTAACGTGCAGTTTTGATGAATTTTCGGTAATCATCCCCAGAGGAGAGACTCGGCACGGCTTTAGCTCCGCCCAGAAGAACTAGAGGAGCCCATGACTACTCGGATCATGAGGATGAAATGGGGTTTCCATCCCTCGAAGGAGCTCTGATGGCTATATCCTTCCTCACCTTCGCAGTTTACCTCGTGCGATTAGTCATGGTACGATATGAGGGTTTGACTATCACTAATTTACACAGTCAAGAGTAATCTTTTCGTTATTGTACCTACAGTTATTGTTCCGGAACGCGAGCTCGAGCACTGCTACCACTGCGACGAGTGGTGCTACAATATTTTTTGGAAGGAAACGAAGATCGACGGAAAACCTGAATTATAAAACCGAACAAGTTTTCAAATACCTGAATAGTTTTACAGAAAATTTGTAGTAATCTTTATTTGGCTTCTCGTAATACAGTGTTATAATAAAAAAAATTATCCTATTTTTGGTTCGATTCATTCACCCTGCCTTCGGCTCTATATTGAGAATCAATTTTACGCCTGTCGTACGGCAACGCAAATAACACCTACATACAGTAGTGCTCGTGAGACCAAAGAGAACAGCGCGCGGACCGGTTAGCCGATCTTAGCCGAAGTGTAGAGATCAGTGGCCGAAGTAAGCCGAAGTTCGCTTCACTTGCGTAACACTTGAATTCATATCGGTCACACGGAACATTATAATTCGCCTTCGACCACACGACCTGCGGTCACACTTTGTCAGATAAGGCGTGCTTCAAAGGTCGCTCAACAGTGCAGATAGAGGCATCAGAACCTTCTGCCAACACTCTATTCTTATCCTCGGTGAGGTGAAATATAAATAGTGTCTTGAGGCAGCGATCAGAGTCTAGAGGTTCTTGCATGGTTCATAATTCGAGAATACAGAATGCGTGGTTTCCGTGTTACACTCTGCACACTATTCGCGTCTGCACTGGCCCAATGGGACCCGCACTATTCAGCGGGCCACCAAGGTATGGTGCATCTCTTCGAATGGAAATACTCAGACATTGCAAACGAGTGTGAAAATTTTCTCGGACCTAAGGGATACGCCGGTGTGCAGGTGAGCACCTGCCAAACCCGTTTGCGTCGATATCGGTACCGATGTCGAATAATTCTTGGAAAAAAATGTCCTTCCTTCCTTCCCAGGTTTCTCCAGCGCAAGAGAACGCGGTGATCGACGAACGACCTTGGTGGGAACGTTACCAGCCGATGTCGTACATCATCGCAACGCGATCTGGAAACGAATCTGATTTCGCAGAGATGACGAGTCGCTGTAACGCCGCAGGCGTCAGGGTCTACGTCGATACGGTACTCAATCACATGACGCAAAACCTGAGCGAGTGTACGGGCACCGGTGGATCGAGGGCGGACCCATTCTCGAAAGAATATTTCTCCGTGCCTTACGGACCAGCCGATTTCCACCCGAATTGTAACATCTTCAATTACTCAGACCCTGAGAACGTCAGGAACTGCGAACTGAATGGGCTGCATGATCTCAATCAGAGCACTCCGTACGTCAGAGACAAGATCGTCGATTTCTTGAACAGTCTCATAGACACTGGAGTCGCTGGGTTCCGGTGAGCTCACAATTAGATGAGGACTCGGTCTATTTATATTCATTTTAATTTAAACATGATCGTTGTGAGAAATAATGGTTTGACAATGCGGTAAAAATATCTAATTTGGGGATTAAAACAAGAAGACTAGAGACAGAAGATCCACGAACTCCTATCCAGGCATGTAGCTTGAGGTGAGCCGCTTGGAGGCGCTGCTGAGCGTTCCGTACCTGCGCAATGCGGCACTGCGCAGTCATATAGATGCGCAGTGTCCGATTGCGCAAGTACTGTACGCTCAGCAGCGCCGCCAAGCGGCTGCCATATACATTCTAGGGGCTTCGCTCCTGACCTCAGTCGGCGCGTAATTGATTCCACCCCTTTTCATCCCCTTAGAGGTCGAATAAAAAAAAATGCTCGAACTCCTTTTGAGATATTTGAGTCAGCAACAGTTTGAGGTAAAGAAGAAGTCGATATGTCATCGGCTTGAAGAGATATCGATGAATCCGCGACAAAAGGTTTTACCCTTTTGCACGCCCTTGGGGGTCGAATTTCGCAAAGTCGCTTCTTATCGGGTGCTTACGTAACGAAGGTCACATGTTGCCCAAATTTCAAGTTCCTAGGTCAAAAGGCTTGGGCTGGGCGCTTATGCCATTTTTCCGGTATATAGAAGAACATAGAGAAGGAGATGGAAGATAGAAGATGGAAGAAGAAGAAGAAGAATATAGTAGATACATGTAGTACATGACATAGATATAGAAGATATGGGCCTACACCCACCATGCGACCTGGTTCTCCTGTCTAAGTCTTCTTGGATTAAATACCATACAACGTGATATGATTCGAAACCAAAGTAGCGATCATGTGTTTTTTATTATTATTGTTGTGACTGTTTCCTTTCTGTCGCACAGCATCGACGCAGCGAAGCACATGTGGCCCGAGGATCTCAAGGTAATCTTCAACCGTCTGAAAAACCTTAGCACCGATCACTTCCCTCACGGAAGCCGTCCCTTCATCTATCAAGAAGTGATCGACCACGGAGGTGAGGCGATAAGAAGCTCCGACTACACCCACCTTGGCACTGTTACCGAGTTCAAGCACAGCTTCGAGATAAGCAGAATTTTCATGGGCGAAACTTCGCTGTTCAGACTCTATAACTGGGATCCTGCGTCATCTTGGGGCTTTCTCCCAAGTCAAAGAGCACTCGTGTTCGTGGATAATCACGATAATCAACGAGGCCATGGCGCTCGTATTAATATTCTATCTCACAAGAAGCCCAAGATGTACAAGGTCAAAATAACGATTCTAACGTTCCACTCAGTGACCAGTGTCCCACTTACTCTCGCCGCGACCACTACGCGGCGCTGGGAGTAGGAAGACCTGTCACCTTACCCCCAGCGCCATAGCGGTCGGCGATAGTAAGCGGCCGGGTGAAGTTGTGGAGTGTTACAGGTATGGTTCCACTCCATTCCATAACGATTTCGACTTTATTTTCTAGATGGCTGTGGCCTTCATGTTGGCCCAAACGTACGGAATCCCTAGGGTGATGAGCTCGTTTTTCTTCAACGATACCGACGCAGGTCCGCCATCCGATGATCAAGGGAACACGATATCACCGATCTTCAATCCGGACCTGACCTGTGCCAATGGATGGGTGTGCGAGCACCGTTGGCCTCAGATCTCCAACATGATCGAATTCCGGAACACGGTAGCCGGAACGAGTGTGAATGACTGGTGGTACGTCGGCGACAACCACATCGGATTCTCTCGCGGAGAAGCTGGCTTTGTTGCATTCAACGGGGACTGTAAGCTTGACTTGAAACTGTCGGTACAGACCCGTCTACCCCCTGGCACCTACTGTGACATCATGTCCGGTTCCCTCTTGAACGGTTTTTGTACTGGAAAAAATGTTACCGTGGACAGCGATGGCACGGCTTTCATAGAGATCCTATCAGCTGCAGAAGACGGCGTCTTGGCACTTCACATCAATGTAAGTAGTGTCCTGCGGGAAAACTTCCTTCCTCTATATTCATCGTTTCTATTCTGTTTCAGGCAAAAGGTTGACAAATTTGGAACGTTGGCACGATATAGGTATATCTGCGCTTTGTCGGCAGCAGTTATGTGATTGATCTCATTTTTACAGGATCAAGGATGCAACCGAATTATGAAACAATGACGTTATCCTCTATCAAAATAGAACTGTGATACAATAAATGAGGACATCCGCATGTTTGTACTGGTCTGCAGTCTATCTGTTCGTTTTTTAAATATTTGGTATTGCGATTTTGCTGAGTTACTTTCTCCAATATTGTTATTACGATGATGCTATTATACAGGGTGTATCGTCTCAAGTGTCGAGAATGGAAGGGGCTTAGTTTTCACGGAGCCAAGCTCCTCCCATTTCGGACATTGGAGATGATACACCCTGTATGTAGCTAATCGTTAGTAATCGCAAGATGCGCTTTGCGCTAGCTTTGAAACTCCTGAGGTCTGATTTTTATGCATATTATTTTTTTTTTTCAAACTCGACTTTTGCAGTGAGAATTTGATGAAAATAAAATGAACGTCATGATTACTGTTACAGCAAGTACTTATTTTTGAGAATCAATCATCTATCCAGTTCATGAATTGTGATCCTGAGTCGGGCCGAAAGAACAGTTCAAACTTCGGCTCTCTTCGGTATACGAGCCATTCACGATCTTGGGCCTCAAGCGCCTCACTTCGGGTGTTTTTCGAGTTGCCTACTCATAGGCGCAAATTAGACGGTGTAAACCATGGTTTCAACGGAAATTTGTTGACCTATAAATCGCATGACTCCTGCGTACGTTCGGTTGCCGGCTTTCAGGCACTTGTTTTTAAATTCTCTAGTCTCAAATTTTCATCATTGGACACAGCGGTGCCTGTTGATTGATGAATATATGAGAAAGTATTAGGAATATAAACGTTCTATAATTAAACCGTGTATGTTTATTTCAACCGTACTTTTTTTTTTAAAGATTTTGGTTTTACAGCCTATTATCATACTTCACACAATCCTAAATTACAGTTTATTAAAGAGGCTCCGGTACAAAATTAGTATAGAAAATAAATGTTTTATCATTAATTCTTGAATATCAATAGAATAAAGTTGATCGAAATTGAGAAAATAGTAAAGTAAATTAGGTATTTGTAAACCGAAGCGCTGATTTACTTTTTTTTTTTTATAAAATCGTATTCAATATTGTATTATCTCTTCCGGTTCCTGCTTTATAGCGAGGGGATCGGTGATCTCATGCCGTTTTCTGTGTCTCTGCATCGTTTCAACAACCTTAAATTGCCTCCCGCAAATATCACACGGCGAAGGTTTTTCGCGAGTGTGAATTTTAACGTGAACATTCCTCGAAAAACCTCTCGTAAATGCTTTGTCGCAGTAAGGACATTTGTAAATCCTTTGATCGCAAGACTTTGGGAAATGAGTTTGACGATGCAGTTTTCTAACAAATTTACTCTTGCAACCCTCACCGCATATATCACAATTGTATGGCAGCACTCCCATGTGGACTTTCGAGTGAATTACCAAACTCGCCTTCTAAAACAACAAATTCAAGCCTTTATAGTAAAAGTTCAGGATTTACACCTCAACTCACTCCCTGATTCTCACCCGTGTGAACGTCCTTCCACAATCGCTGCAACGAAAATTGCTCTCCACCGGTTTCTTCGTCGCCCTGATATCCGGTTTCTTCGTCGCCCTGATATCCGGTTCCTTCCGAGTCTCAATAGCCGGTTGTTTCCTCATCCCGATAACGGTATGTTTCGATTTGTGACCATTCAGTTGTACTTTAGATCTGTAAAACATGAATATTGGTAGAAGGAATAGATCTTTTTTTCTTTTCTTTTGGGGCCACTTCGTACGTACCTGTACTCCTGACCGCAAAGATGACAGAAGTATTCCCTGTGCATGATGTGTACACCGCGTACATGTCCGTAGAGGGATCCTTCGCTAGAGAATGTTTTGTTGCATTTTATGCAGTGGCACGGTCTGGCGATGGGATCGTGAAACCCTCTGTGAAACTGCAGTCTGGCTTTGTTTGCAAATTTTTTGCCACATTCGTTACAGCTGAACCTGGCTGGTCTCTTTGTCCCAAACTCTCTTTTCTTTTCACCTACGTGTTCCAGATGATGTTCCTCGCAGTGCAGCTCTTTGTCGAATGTTTCGTCGCAGAGATTGCAGGGATAGTGATTTTCCGAATAGTGTACTTGAGCGTGTCTTTGACACTGTTTTACCGTGAGAAAACTAATACCGCAGATCAAACACTGTATTGTTTCGGAAGTGAATGATTTTTTCAACGGCGCTCTATCCGCAAAGAGCTGACAATCCTGACTCTTCACTCTCGGCTGTTGCCTCCTCGCCCTTCTCCTAGATCTCAGAGATTTACTTCCGGCTGCAATCTTAGGCGAAATAGGTTCCGAGTTTGGTGTATTCTTATCAAATTGACCCTCGACGGATAGCATGAATTTAGCAAAGAAGCTTTCCTGCTTATCCAACATGACCGACGTCATTCTAGGATAAGCCTCAAAGTCTTCGTACTCGTCGCTCCAACTCCACCTGCTGGTCACCTCGTCCGCTTCATCCTCGTACGAAAATTGGGTGGCGAAAAAATCCTTCGTGTAGTTCATCAGCTTCTTCAAATTGCTTGGATTTTTCGCAACTACTTTAACAACTTTCAATCTCTCCGAAAGGGGCGTCGAGTCAACCTCATCCACTTCGGAATTTTCATCGTTCGTCTTTTGCTCTTGGACCTCGGGTATTCGTCCGTCGAACATTGTGAGCTGTTTCTCCGCCTCGGAAACCGTCTTGTGAAACTGATGACACAACTCCAGCTTGTACAAGCAGGAACGGCACACTTGTTTCGGCAACGTGTCAGTTCTCCTCACCTGAGCAAAACGACGACAAAGATTACATTGTGGACAAAAATATATTCCTACCGCGCAGACTTACCACAATGGGAAGGCAGTCTTCGATCTTTTCTATAATATTGTCAAACGGCTCGTTTGGCCCGAACAAGTCGATCATGCTGTTTCCTGGAATGGCGCACAACCTGCACAGCAGCATTGGCGTAGAGTCAGCCGGTTCTGACACTTCGGTGGAAACTGGATCCGCGATTTGTTCGGGAACCGGAACTTGATAGACGCCTGGTAGGTGGAAGGGTTTTATATCGATAGTTTCCTCATACTTGATGTTGTCCATGATTCCATGGAAGACATCTTCTTCCTCAAACTCTTCTTCTTCTGGTTCTGGTTCTTCTTCTTCTTCCTCTCCTTCGTCTTCTTCTTCTTCTTCTTCTTGTTCTTCTTCTTCTTCGTCTTCTTCTTCTGGCATGAAGCCATTTTCCTGGGGTATCAACTGTATCGCAGCTAATTTCTCTGTCCCACTTGGGTGCTCATTGTTTTCTGAGAGAATAATAAAGAAACTATCTAAGACTGAGTTTGTACTATCGGCGCGGTGGACGGTAAAAGATGAAATTTTTCGCACCGTTTAGCACGTGCCATCGAGAGAAGTAAGCCAGTACGTTCTGTTCCGGATCAACGCCTTCCTCGAACTCTAAATTACTAAAGTTCATACGCATTCCATGTTCCTTTTTCATCCGCTCGTCAAGCTCACGGAACGTTTCGCCGTCGTTTATGGATATAGAAGTGAGTGTCCCGAGGTTATCTTTTCCAAGTATTTCCATGACTGGGGCTCTGTACGATCGATCCTTGCGACTCTCTGATGGTTCAGTAACTTTCAATCATCGTTTCACCTCAAAACTTTGTTGATTATGTCCATGGACATGTGTACCGCATACAAATATCTGATAGTACTGTCTAAAGTAGTCAACTTACCGATTATAGGAGCATGTTGTGTGATGGGCTCGGCTCAAACCAGCCAATTCGATTATGGATAGGAAAAATTAACTGAAATGTGATAAACAACAAGTAATATACAACAGAATTTGGGCTGTATGTACACAAGTTTCACGCCATTCAGAGTTTCTCCCCACTCTATACTGTCCGCACTCCACTTCCCCCTCCCCCCACTCTCGGGCTCACGTACACACCGTGAGAGTGTGTGTTCGAGAATCTTCTCGCTCGTTTGGACGAAGGACCGACTCGCTGTATCTAGAAACCCCGAATTTTACCGTTTAATCAAAAACAAAGTTTACCCAAAATTAGAGCCTCTATGGTCACTGCATTAGCGCCTAAAAATAATAAATTTTATTTTTCCCGCCATTTTTACTATGAAAAATCTCGGAAAAAATTTCGAGCCCGCAGTATATGTAATTTTTTTTCCGATTTTTCCGAGTCAAAATATCATACAATAGATCAAAATTTGGATAAACTTTGTTCAGATTGAATATAGCGATAAAATTTGGCGCGCATAATATGCAATCCCGGCTTAAGGCCCTTCTTCACATGTATGTGTTCCGAAATTGAGCAAAATTAATGCGGTAGCGTTGTTGTTTCTCTGTCTATCGCATACAAGAAACAGGGAAGAAATGATGTACCAACCGCGTAATCGTCGTTCAATTGCGGAACACGCGATATAATAATGATATGAATCAGTCTAATGACTTTCCTCTAACTTATTAGGATTCTTTAATGATTATTGAGGAATAGGGTCGTTCACGATTCCTTTGATTGGGTTCAAATGATGATTCAAACGTAACGGTCTCCTTTGCGCGCCATAATTCGGCAACCTAACCTCATTTCACTAACATAACCTACAAAACACCTACAAAAGCCCGCCATTTTTGGTCACGTGACGTATACCCGCCCCACTATGACGTCACACCACCAATCAGAATGTGCAAGTTCACGCTCACGTGACTCTTTTAAAGCAGCTTCTGATAATTTTTATTGGAAAAATGAGCTTTCTATTGACCTTGATAAAAAGGTTTTGAGGATACAGTTATCGATCTTCGAGTCTAGGGAATAGGGTCCCTTGATTATTTATTCGTTCACAATACTTCTTTACATAACGATATTATTACTTAAATCTATGTATACCTAGTATTTTATTTTTTTTAAGAACCTAAATCTTCACCGATTTTATTTGATCAGATTGTGACAGACCCTCTTGTGTTTCTCTAGTAGATTGAAACGCAAGAAAGTTTCGCCACAGATATCGCAATCGCGTAATTCATTCTTGTGGTAAACGTTCATATGTTCTTTTTTGTCATCTTCGGACTCGAACGATTTATCACATCTGTAACAAGCAAATGGTTGGTCCGCGGTGTGAAGAATCGCGTGCTTTTCCAGTCTTTCTGCACTAGGGAAGGTCTTCGCACACTTGGAACACTTCAACGGCGCTCCAACTTCTACTGTGTCTCTGTCTTTTATCGCCTTCTCGGTGGCGTGGTTCTGCTCGTGGTTGGTCAGACTGCTTCTCTGCATCGTACAAACGAACATGAATAGTCAAATTAGGCGACAATAGAAATCTATTAATCGTGTCGTCATCCTTACCCTGAAGAATGTCTTGCCGCAATATGAGCAGATATGAGTCTTCAGTTTGTTGGTCTTGCTAGAGCCGCAACAGAACAACTTGTGTGCCTTGAGTCTTTCAGTGGAAGGAAGTCTGTTGCCGCACAACGAACATTCGTACACGGGTTTCTTGTGGGATATATAATGAAGGTGCAGCTTCTCAAGAGACCTGCAGAAACGATTAAATTAATCAATCTATCGATCGACCGTCATTATTATAGTCATCAGATAATATTTCATACTCAAACTGCTTGTTGCATTTTTTGCATTCTAATTCATCTCCTGCTTTGGTGTGAGCGAATTGTATATGCTCGTAGAGCGAAGATTCCGAGACGAAGCGTCGATCGCATCTTTGGCAGTAGCACGGTATCTCCTTGGCATTATGGTAGAACTTGTGGAACTTGAGTCTATCATCGCTGTGAAATCTCTTCCCGCACTTGTCGCATATGGGTATAGTGACTTTTCCCGCCCCGCTCTCATTCGAGTGTTTTATGCTGTGTAAACAGTATTGGGCTTCCGTTTGAAAGCTTTCCGCGCATATGCAGCATGGAAAATTGTCCGCTGTGATATGACTGTAGCAATGCGAGTGAAAGCTGGCCGCGGACTTCAAGTACCTTTTGCAGACACGACATTGTATCCGATCGGCGTTGATATTTCGATCGGAAGTCTTTCCTCCCAGATCATCGCTCGAACTGTTCCGAACGTTTACTGTTTCCGTTTGGTGGCTCAGACTGTGGACGTAGCTCTCGCCCTGGGAGGTGAAAACCTTATCGCAAATGCAGCACGGGTACTTGCTCCGGGTACAATGAACTTTGCCGTGCTTATAGCACCTCGCAACAGATTGAAATAGGGTGCCGCAGAATCTGCACTTCACCCCCGAGCCTGTGGGTACTTCTTCTTTGACCTCGATCACGTCGTCTTCCTCGTCGTCGTTTTTCGGAACCGGAACCGGAACCGGAACGGGCTGCACGAGTGCTCTGGTCCGGACCATATCCGCCCTCCTTTGGCGCGGTTTCTGAAGCGTATGCTTGAGACAGTGCTCATAGCTCTCCTTATGAGTGGTAAAACTCTCATCGCACATACTGCAAGGGTAATAATCCTTGGAATTATGGCTAGCGGAATGTGTGTAGCAGCTTTTATGGGTGCCAAAGTACATTCCGCAGATTCTGCACTTCACCATATCGTCGTCAGACCCAGACCCAGCCTCGGAGAAAGCCGGCGGTCGTTCGTTCTGCTTATCCCCGTTTTCGCCGTCCTTTTTCAATATCTTTTCCAGGATAATTTTAGTAGCCGGCGTAAGAGGGTCGATGTAACAGTTCTTCCTTATCATCTCCGCCCTCCTTTGCTGAAATTTCGTCCTCGTGTGTTTTATACTGTGGGTATAGCTCTCCTCCTTGGTGGTAAAACTGGCCTCGCACATACTGCAGGGGTAGTAATTATCGGAATTATGAACTGCCGAATGTGCGTAGCAGCTCTTCCCAGTCCCAAAGAACATTCCGCAGAGTCTGCACTTGACCATATCGCAATCGTCCTTATCCGATACTTTTTGCCCTTTAACGGGAAGCCCCTTTCCCGTCCTGGTGATCAGATATTCATCAAGATCGGGCCAAATATTTATCGCCGAAGCAGTTTTTTTTGCCGGCGTCGGAACCTGCACAGGTTTTGTAGCGGGCGTGCCGCAGTCCGTTATGTGTTCCAAGCTGTGCACAAGGGCCCCTGTTTTGGTGGTGAAATTCGTATTGCACATGCAGCAGGGGTGGAAGTCCCCCACGGCGTGCGTGATGGAGTGTTTGTAGCAGGATCTAGCGTTGTGAAACACCGCCAAGCAGATCCTGCACTTGACCCCAAAACTTTTAATCGCGTCTTCCTCCCTCTTCCGATTCTCCTCGATGAGGTTCACCATTCCTTTGACGTTCTTCACCGCGTTTAACTTCAAATCGTTTATCTTCTTCTTCATCATCTCCCGCATCTTGTGCGTTGTCAGGGGCAGGATGTGGTCCCAGCTGTGGCTATCCGCGTCTTTACGATTTTTGAATATCTTATCACACATACTGCAAGGAACGTAGCCGTGCGTAGCGTGTATCTTGGAGTGCAAGTAGCAGCTCTTAGGCGTGCCAAAAAACCCGCCACAGATTCTGCACTTCACGATATCCGCCTCACCGTCAGGCTCTCCGGGTTGTGTGTCATCTTCGCTTTCCACGGACTTTCTTCTGCCCCTCTTTCTCCTGGGAAGCCCGGAGCTTCTGGGCTCGCTTGGATTGAGGACAAACTTCTCGAGGTCAGAATTTTTTTTCGGAGCAAGCTGCCCGTCACATTGCGGAATAACTTTGGGATAGTTTTTAAGACTCTTGAATTCGGAGACTATCTTCTCCTCCAGCATTACAAACTGCTTTTGGGCATCCGCCACGGTCTGATTGAAGCTGTGCCACTGTTTTAGCTTGTCCAGACACAATTGACATGCCTTTTGCGGCAGATAATCGCTCGTCTTTACCGTAACGGGTAAATAATCGTCTATAATATTCCTGTAGACCTCGTCTAGTCCGAATATATCGATCATATCGTCGTTCCGAGTAGCGCAGAGTCTGCAGAAAAGCGGCATTCCGATTCCCTGATCGCTCGTTTCGAATATGAAATTAGAGAGTTCGGAATTCCGATCCGTATCCTCGTTTTCCAACGTCGAGGGATTGACGAATACCGTTTCGAACTGACCAGTCATGTCTGTATCCTCAGTTTTTATCTTCTCTAGGATCATATCCGGCGGTTTTTTATCTTCCATGTCAATATTGATGGGCTTGTGATCCTCCGCTGGTGCCTCCGCAGTCCCTCCGTCGTTGTACCCCTCGGAAACGACCCCCACGAGGTCTGTGTATGGCTCTGGCTCTTCAATTTCCATCTCTTCTTTAACGAGGCTCAAATCGACGTTGCAGGCGGCATCGGAGCCGAGTGGCACCTGCGGATTATTGTCTGAAAGGAGAAGATGAGATACAATTGATCGAAGCCCTCGTCTAGGTGCGAGGTGATACTTACCGGAAGTATTCTCGCCCCACTTCATTCCGGTCCCGTCGTGTTGATTGAGGGACTCCGAAGGCTCCGTTGGCTCGTCTTTGACCTCTTGTATCGTCCCGTTCTGCCCGATAATGATCGATACGAGTTTACCCTTGGAATCGGTGACCCTAATCTTCATGACGGAGCCTGAATGACAGAGTCAGTAATGTAGCTTTGAAGAATCTCTCTACGTTTTTCTGACTCACCCGTTATATCGTTTGTGATAATCGCATCCTGGCCAGTAGGCTGCCACCTCGGTACCCGCGACATTCCGTATTCGCCTTGATCGTCGCCCTGAAGAACTTCGAGGCGTAATTTTCTCTCGGCCATCGCGTAGGCTGTGTCTAAAAAACCTTATTGATATTCGAAAAATAGTTTAAGGGCATGAAAACACCCGCGACATCGTTAATTGAGGCAGTTCAGGCTCTCTTTCTGCGTCCTCTGCGTACCGTCAACGCAACAGAAATGATTTTTCGTCCCATAACCTCCGAAACGCCATCTTTAGACGGTTTTTAGAGATCGCTCTCGAGATAAGTGTTGGTTTTTTTTCACGCTAAAAACACCGGATTTTTGATCGAAATATTCCGCGGAATCGGAAGAGACGATTCAAAAACCGATTTTGCCCCTGATTCGGTTTTTTAATAACCATATTCCGTGAGTTTAAGACGGAATCGTAAATTTTTTTAGGTTAATTAGGTTATTTTGGTTAGAATTTTTGGATTATGCGAGAAAAATTGACGCAAAACTCTGTCGAACTGAAATATTTAATAGAATTGGATCATTTTTCAACCTAATTTGATTTCTACATCTCATTATTTTGTACGTCGTGAGAATTTTGAGGTTAGGTGATAAAAGTCAGTAAAAACTCTTCCAAATCATAATTTTCAACGAGTTTTACCTTAATATGATTCTAAAATCATGTTATTTCGGAGATTGAAGTAAAAATCGGTAAATTATTAGGCTACTCAGGTTATAGTTTTTAGACTGCGTCTATTCGTCCGGCAGCCGTACGAATAAGCTCAAAATTATTCATCCGGTAACCGTACGAATAGGCTAAAAATGGAGTGATTGCTATTCGTCCGGCAATTAATAACCGTACAAATAGGCCGTAATGTAATAGTTGCTATTCGTCCGGATACCGTACGAATAAGCTCCAAATTATTCGTCCGGCAACCATACTAATATTATATTACATTCGTCAGACGGCTGGCCTAACTTTTTCTAACCCTTGACGGAACACCGTCTGCGTTGTACCCATGTGTGTGTGTGTGT
>JAFFZH010015203.1:0-23584 GCA_018420115.1 Euura saliciscinereae | reverse complement strand
GGTCCTAAACTGAGGCGCTGATTGGTCAATCGCCATCTTTAATAACTCGCACACCGTTGATCTGACAAAGTTTTCGAAAAGGAAATTTCGTCTCAGAATTCAACGAGGAATTTGCCTATTCTCTTTGGCTCGGGAGATCTGGGTCACCCTGTATAATAACTACGTGTCACACATAATTGAATATATCCGAAATCAATTAATCAATAATCGATAATATCACCCTGGTAGCAATGTCTTCAGTCACAGAATTCAAACCTTCCCGAGGTGACAATACAGAATTTTAGTTTACTGAAATTTTGTACTGTCTGATAGCAGGCTTAGGACAGATATTATATAAGCCTGCTCTTCTATTTTGCTACGCCGTTTTGCTACTAGGGTATATCATAGTCCATATCAAGTATTGTTCACATTAGTACACCTATTAGATATTCCCGAATGAAATTTTGCTTTCCCCATTTTATGGTGGGAATACAATCATTATTCATGAAATTACCATGCTAAAAATATCATGTGATTGATCACATTCCATTACTGAAGGAATCCGCATTTGATTTATCGTATGATTCAACTTATGAATTT
Source organism: Euura saliciscinereae (assembly GCA_018420115.1). Lineage (NCBI taxonomy): Eukaryota > Metazoa > Arthropoda > Insecta > Hymenoptera > Tenthredinidae > Euura > Euura saliciscinereae. Next base: position 23,005 of record JAFFZH010015203.1, on the reverse strand, counting down.
CATATAAAGATATTAGATGTAATATCGAGTGTAATATATACCAAAACACATGATAAACTATAGTATCAGGCATCAGATGTAATACCAATGAACATTTTTGTCTTCAGATTTGTTGATTTGTATCTGATGAATAAAATCAAAATTAGCAAAAATAGAAGAAATAATTAGTAAAGATCGATAAATTGCTGGAGACCTTCATCTCAATATTCTATTGAATGAACTGAAAGTCCTTGCCGCTAACTGGACGGGTCGATCCGCAATCTTGAATCAAAGGTGCTCGAATTCAGTTTTTTCATCATATCTCGACAACTATTGATCCTATCGTCACAAAGGTTATTATAAAAAATGAAGTTTATGAAATTCTCTACAACAAAGGTTCGATACATTTTTTTCCATATCTTCAATAGTTTTTGTGTAATACAGGCCTGAAAGTATCGAAAATAATTTCCTCGGTGTACCTTGTGCGAATTATGAACATATTCACTGGTGTATTAGAGAAAAACTATCGAAGATACGAGAAATATGTATTGAACCTTTGTTGTAGAGAATTGAATGAGCTTCATTTTTTATGCCCACCTCCGTGGCGATATGATCAATGGTTGTCGAGATATGATGAAAAAACTGAATTCGAGCGTTCTTGATTCAAGATAGCGGATCGAGTCGTCCAGTCAGAGGACAGGACTTTTAAAAACGTTTACTAATTAATTTGTCTATTCGCTATATTTTGATCCAATTTTACTGGACCACATGTGATCACAGTCACAAGTTAAATATATCATATGATAAATTGAAAATCGTTCTCTTTCATAATGATATGTTATTTACCTGCACATGACAATTTTTAGTAGGGTATATTTTCTACTCAGATTTATGAAGTGTGAATTTCTAACGAATACACACACTCCAAACGTGTCCGAAGTTGGCGGGTATTCGCTCTTTGCTAGGACTGAATACTGTGTTACACTTTTTTCATCGTCTTATAAGACGATTCCATTTACAATCAATAAATAACGCGGTGCATACAGGGTGACCAATTTTAAAAGGTGAATAAAACGTGGACTGACAATGAGTAAATCATTTTCTCAGAAATTGTATAGGTATAATACTTCAGATTTTATATTCTCGCTTTGAAATATGTCGTTTTTATTATCGGAGGGAACCCGTGAATCTGGAATTTTCAAAGCTGACTAAAATATTATTCATAGTCATATAATAATGTTCCATATTGTTACTGTTAGGTATTTAAAAATCTATTAGCGTATCGAATGAAATATTTATCTTCTTTATACTTCACAATACATCATGTAGGTATAGGTAACATCATTGTGCTTGATTAATACGCTATAATTATTAATAAGATTGTTTCGAAAACTATCGCAAACATATATATATATAACATATATATATATAATAATATTATAAGTATACGTAATGTATAAAAATTTCTAGTTCAAAGTGAGCTTTTATGCCTAGTTTTCTTTTTTTTTCTTTCTTCTATTTTTTGGTTTAATAATATTCATTATTATTATACAAGAAAAATCCTTGTCGAAAATATTTTGTTAAACTTACGTATCTACTTATTAATCTATATAAATATTTATAGTATTCTAAACTAAACGGAAAACAAAAAAAAAAGTATAAAATCTTGCCAGACAGGAACTGAAATCTTTGATTCAAACAATCAAATCATTAAAAAAAAACGTTTTTTCACCTAATTTTGAAGTGTTTATACAGCGAATTACTAAGAAAACTCAAAATACAATATTTTGAAGATCTTATTTGAGTGTATATTTTTTTTTTCTCATTAAATATCGTGATATCAGGTATTTTAATATAGCTCTGCAATTACGTATCTAAAATAATGAAATCACCTACGTCTATATAGCACCAAACACTCGTTCACATAAACGTGATATTATTACATTATGAATTATTCCTTCAATATTACGTCTTCAATGTTTCAAACAATTTTCAACGTGCTACACGAGATCCGATTTTGACTTTAATTATTATTATTATTACTTTTTGTCTATCTTCTATGGTAAAAATGATTCATCAATATCGCATCTTTTGCCAAAAACTTGTGCTGCATATTTCTGTAATTATTTTCGCTTCTTTGCAAAAACGAATTCGAAATGAATAGGTAGGTACTGCAATATCAATTATATCGATACTGTGATCGTTATCAAAATGGAAAAAAACTAAAATCATAATCAGATCCGAACTGTGTGAAGATAATTACCTGTGATTTCATTTTAATCAATTGTTATACAAAAACTTCGTTGTCAGCAATAAATTCCGGCTTATACTCAATTTTTTTTTTCACTTTTTCTTCTTCTTTTTCTTGTTTTATCGGGTTTATAACAGCCGCAACTATTTCGCGGTTTAATTAAACAGTGCCGATGAAATATTACATCAATTATTATCGAGCGGTATAACCGCAAGCAGAATAAAAAAAAGATACTACTGTGATTTTTCAATTTTTTTTTTCCAAAATAACTCGATTGGTGTGTGAGTTTAGGAATTTATCGGTCGTACAATCTCAACCAAAACTGATTCTCGTCGGTGAATTGAGTACTTTATGATGAGACAAAAATCGGAAAAAAATCAGCCACGATAAAGACGACAAGAGTATTCATTTTGAATAATAATAATGCCCGAAAGTGATCAATAAATTGTTTAAACAAAACATTGTTTAACAAATATTTTGGTAACGTTATTTTTTTTTCATCTCAAATGAATGCCCTAATTTTTCTGAACACGAATGCATTTTTTTAAGAATTTTTTCACTATTTTGAAATTTCCGTTTTCGAAAATTTGTAAAGGCTGTATTTACGAAACTATTTGTTCCACGCTACGGAAACTTCTGAATTGTAATCTACATCGTTTTCACAAAAACATATCCAAAATTCAGAATTTTTTGTCCATTTTTCAAAATTTGAAAATTTTCGAAAACGGAAATTTCAAAATAGTGACACAGTTCTTAAAAAATTCATGTATATTCAGAAAAATTAGGGCATTCATTTGAGATGAAAAAAAAATAACGTTACCAGAAAATTTGTTAAACAATGTTTTGTTTAAACAATTTATTGATAACTTTTGGGCATTATTATTATTCAAAGTCAATACTTTGATCGTCTTGATTGTGGTTGATTTTTTTCCGATTTTTATCTTATCCCGAAGTACTTAATATTGTCGAGAATCACTTTTGGTCGAGATTGTACCGCCAATATATCCTTAAATTGATTAACCATCTCACTCTACGTCTTTAATTATTTTTTTACGAATTTTATTGCTATTTATTAAATTATGTGTGATTATTGATTATCGATCTCTGACCGATCACCCTTCTATTTCGATACGACATACCGGAAAAGGTTCTCCTCGCGGCTCTACGTTTTCGTTATACTTAATTCAGCGAGAAATCAGTAGAAATGGAAGACAACCATCCTGTAATTTCACTTCATATCTGTTATCATACTCAATTATTTTCTTATTCTTCCTGCACCCTTGACTCTTACAATCGATTCTCCATCTAAAATCGGTCGAATATTACTCAGCAAAGTATTGCTTGAGTTTCTGCAGTTGAGCATCTGTCTTCAACAGTTTCTTCTTTTTTACAACTTTTTATTACTCTCTTTTTGTTACCTAATAATTCACAACGCTCAGCTTTGAGTTAATCCCGTCAGATCCTACATCCGATGTCAATCATTCGATGATACTGTCGTCGTCGTATCTTCTTTGCCAAGAGCGATATAATCGTCTGGCGAATAGTCGAACAGTATGAAATCGTATCTGTAAAAATTAAAAAAGAAAATTTATTCAATTAATTCTGTAAAATTCATTTTATGTTACTTTAATATATTTCGGAACTCTATAATTTGAGAAACACGACGACGAAGCTTCGATAGTTTTCATAAATTGATAAATAAATAATTCTCTGATAGAAAAGTATTCTGAAAAAAAGATGAACTATTAGAATAATTCTTCCATCATATCAAGAGAATTTTTTACTAATATTTTTAGAAGCTTTTTCTGGCTACTGATGACAAATAATATTTTTTTATCCATTTCTCAAAATACTAATTTAGTATGAATCTGTCTTGAATTTTTCAACTTCCTGCAGCCTAGCTTCCTTTTTCTCCTTTTTCAGTCTTGACGTTAATTAATTACCTCGAAAATTTACTTCTCGCCTCTCCATTGATTGCCTGTCGAATATTTATTCCATCGCGTAAAATCTTGTCGTGAACTTTTCTATAATTATTGTTAATAAAAAAAGTCTGAGACGCTCAAAATTAAGCTTAAGCTGAAGGTAAACTTGAGAGATTGTAAGCCTAAGAAATTTTTTGAGAACAAAGAACAAAAGTTTAATGACTTTTTTTTATTGTTTCTTTTTTTTCCCGAAATAAATCCGGTGTCTATCAAGATTCTTGAATACTTCCGTCCACTTTTATCACCCGATCCGAAGTGATTGCGGCTTAAGTGTAAAGTTAAATACTGATAAAACTTGCGGACCCTGCCTTCGAGCCTGTAGAGAGTATTTTCAAGTGGAAAAGTTTAATTAGTTTATAGAATCGATGGTTGTTTTTCACCCGTCTATCGGACAAACTCGCCTCAGCTCTTGTGTTAGGTAGTAGAGCCTCGTAGCCCACGAATCAATTATTCTCAGAGCAGTTTTAAATTGGCTTTTTCCAAACCCCTTCCACAAAGTTTGAGCTATCGACCGATTTTATAAATTCGATACAACCAACATCGTACAGTAAAGTGCAAAAATAATTTACCAATATCGAGAAGAGTGGTGAAAAAAAAAACTTTCCACTCAACGAAACGATCGTTTGTCTTTTTTTTTCGTTACAATTGGACGAAATTATTCCGTAGAATTGGATAGTGTGAAGTTTGAGGAAGGATTGCAAATACTTTTTTCGTTTCTCGAATCTGTTTGTTTTAGCATGACACACGAGCCCGGTGGAATTTTTAAATTTTATTCGTTTGAGAGCAAATGGCACACGAACCGAGCCAAAAGGAGAGGGGGGATTAATTTACCACCGAGATTGGATTTCCTGACGGTAAATTGCAATGCCCTATCAATTTCCATATTGCGTACCGCCGAATATACATTTGTGAATAATTATTATGTCGGTACACAAACCGGGAAAATGTTATTAATTAAATTCGCTAAATAGAATTTCCTGCCACTGAGGTTTCGAACTCAAATAAACGCGAAATCGAATCAAAAAATAATCGAGGTCAATTAGAAAACGTCTTTTTTAAGAAACTAATTAAATTGATTCATATTTTTACATTTTAGGCATTATGACATTTTTTACTAGATTCATTGACCTGAAGAACGAGTATTTGAATTCCTGTGATGATATTCTTTCCCAATCGCTAGAGAATTCAGGAAATATCCATAATTTAAGAAAACTCACCTAAACATGCCATAAAGTTGTTTGATTTGAGACTTTTCGAGCTGTGTGAAGTATCCTTTCATAACATCCTTCGTCTGCGAACCACGAGTAGGATTTTTCCATTCCGGTTTGATAATGTGATCGACACGAGCTTGTTTGATCAGAAAATTTTGATCGTCCTGTGAAATATCGGGATAATTGAAACGTACATGAGAAAAATTTCGTGGAAAAACGAAATATTAGCATATACATTGTCGATTAAAATGACATTTTTTTTATATCATACTCACGTGCAAGGTCTCGAATTTTGCTATTATGTCAAAACGCACTTGACAAGGTGTGCAAAAATTGGCTATCGGTGTCCAATGCATATCCAATTCGTTACCAGCTCTCCATTCGCAGAGAAGCCATCTGACAAATTCTTCAAAAAGTGGATATCTAGGACCCTGACGTCCTCCGCTCGAATGATTCTGCAAAAAAGCGTATAAAAAGTCAAATTTGACGTCACAAGTTCGATATGAATAAGGTTTTACAATTTTATTCGGTGATATTATGAATATCTAATAAATTCCGGGGAAATAAAAAGTCTTCATGTAATCGGATAAAATTCTATAAAATTATACCTCCAATTTGACCTCATGAAAATATATGCAATTTTATGTATTTTACATAATCGAATACAAATTTATCAGAGTATACAAAATTTCATGAGATCATCTAAAAATGTATGAAATCTATCACATGTGTAATAAAAATCTTCTCTCACATCATTAACTGAGGTCAAGAATGAATATCGGATTTTTTTTCACCTCAATCTCCAAGAATATAATTCAACAATCAATTTTTCTTAAATTCGTTCAGTTCTTCGCCATTTGGCGCCCAACATGGGGCATATAAAAAAAAATAAAATGGTACGAATTGGAGACATATAACGTTCACGTAATCAATTATGTGAATAGATAACCAAACATTAGTTACTTCCTTGATAAATTTCGTTGTCATCGATGGATAGTAGTTAATTAAAAAGAAGAAGGAACAAGAAAAATTTGAACAATGATCGCACAGAGAAAGAGAGCGAGACCTCGTTAGTAATTTAAAAATCTAGTTTCTTATCCACTCGAGGATCTTTTACACGGTCGTAATTTACGATAAAAATGGGGTCAAAGTGAGGAAGAGCTCGTGGTAGGTGGTATAAAAATATAAAGAGTTTTTTCTTCTTATTTTTCTCTCTACTTCGTTGAAATTAGTTATTTTCAAAGAAGGAAAACCACGTTGAAGCTTCTTCGCTATATACCGAAACGATCTTGTTATCTTTATTTACGAGTTTGATCGTTCTCCACCAGAGTACAATAAGGACGTAGAGTGTACCTTCGGGGTAAAAACTTTTCACGTTTTCATGATTTCCGACCCTTAGTCGCGGAACGTACTGAGAATATCAATTAGACCTGAGCCCCCGGGTCCCTTGTTTAATCTTCATCCCTTTTTTTGGACTTCTTCCGTCATAATTCTACGGGGCACAATTATTTCTCAGCATATACAATATCCAAGTTTTCGTTTTGAATTTTCGTTAATTTTTACCCTATTCCCTTCCTCTCAGAATTTCATGTTACACCAATCATCTCTTCTACTATTGGTAATAGTTTTGTTACTTGTGGTCATATTTTCGTAATTTATTCTACTATTATCAATCCTCTTGTCATTTCCACTGTATGTTATTTGTTGAATTATTATTTTCACCAGTACTATCAATAATCAATGTTATGATTAGCCTGAACGCTATGTAATCAATATACTATATACACACGGTGTATTTCTTAAATATTTCAAGTACCACTGATCAATCGAGCTAGCGAAGCGAGCGATAGAAGAAATATATCCAAATCATATTGATAACAGTAAGTATCAAAAATGACGAAATATGAATAATAATAATATAGCTTTCTCGATTAGAATATTAAGAATTTCTGGACAACCGGAAATCCGATTACATAGGCATGATAAAATTGTCTGAGTTAGGAGGATACACTTGCCTTAAAATTTTCAAAAAGGCAACATTTCTAAAATACTGGTTTTTTAATCTAAAAAATTGTTTCCAAGCAATTTATCTACCAAACTTAATTTTTTGGTTCAGTTTGCGGGAGATAAACTCCACAGTTGGTCCAACCACAAATATTTTCATCTCAATGTTCAAATAGAAAAGTTGGAGATTTATAAAAATGAGCCAACAACTTTCTGATGGATCTATTTTTGTTTGAGTATACCCGATCACTAAAAGTAGTGTTCTCTTCTATTTTGGAAAAAAATAGATAACTTGTTAAATTTGGGTCAGATCAGAATAGTATATTGTTCGTTTGATGGAGGCATCTTCTCTGAACAGCTGTTTCAGACCAGAGAATCTTAAATCGGATCGCCTGTAGAGTTTATTTCTTGCCTGACAGACACAGAAAAAAATCAGGGCCTATTCTTTTCTCAAAATTCGAAACCATTTTTACTGTAATCGCTCTGAAACATTTTCAAAATTGGTGTGAAATCGATTTTAAACTATTTTGAATCGCTGGAAATCGTATGAAAATTACATTTAAATCACCTGACATCACCTGAAAAGAGTGAATATCCCCTCGGAGAGAGAAAATGTTCGGAAACGAGTTTTATTTAGTATTGAACATAATATTTCCTATTGAGTTGAATTATTGAATAATGATAATAAATATTGATCATGATGTAAAAACGATTTTTAAATTTTAAAAATGGTATCCAGCAGTTTGACCAGTTTTGAATTTTCAACGTGTGTGTTACCCCTGAAAATACGTAAAAATGTACCAACGAAAATGTTATTTTTGTTATATACTGAAATTTTTTTAAGCCACAATGTAATTGGACTAATGATTTTATTTTTTCTCAAAAAGAACTCTTTTCACGTTCCTCCAATTCGGTTTTGTAAATTCCGCCCCGTATTCTGTGTTTTGTATAATATTCGCTCACCAAATACAACCCACGTAATTCGTGTAATGAAATTTTGCGTTTTCTAAAGCTTCACTCGACTCGACTCTACTAGACCTCTCTGGAATTGAAACGTCTGGCGAATTTTCATACTTCGGTGTAATTAAACTTTCATCTTGCTTATTTCACATGCAGGTATAACAACCGGTGTTAACGAGACAGTAAATTGGATCAGTTTCGCATTATAATGAGAGCACAAGTTTGTCGCAGCTTTGCAGTTGACCCAGCTTTTGCAAAATTTTCGCTCTTCATCTCGCTAGAATTCCGCATGCAGGCAATTCGCCTCATTGAAAGCTAGAAAGTTTTCAACCTCTTCGATTTCCAAAACACCGTAACACAAACAATTTCACAGTTACCAAGTCTTTGAGCTTTTAGTTTGTTTAATGATTTCACCCAGTGAAGATTCAAGATTAGCTGCAAAGGGTCGAATTTTGCGGGTGCCTCAAAGGGCTGCACAGATTCGATCATAAATTAATGAAGTGATGAAAAAATTGACTTCTTTCTTGGCTATCGTGCGTCGAAATTTTTCTTGTTGGTTTCAAACTCACCTTTTTTCGATAATGTGAGACTATGTGTGCCCCAAGTTTACTGTGAAACGTATTGGGCAAACTCTGTTCAAACTTGTCCCTGTAGCCGCTCAGAAGTCTCTCAAAGGGATGTCGGACTATAAGAAAACTGAGACTGTCGTTCAAGTAGTTTGCTAACTGTTCAGCAGTTGGTCTTGGGTACCTTTGTCGTGCTAGGGCCACAGGGACAGCCTTAGATGCCTTTAAAAACTGAGCACTGTATCTGAAAAGCCGAAAGAAAACAATCTAAATTATTCTCAATGTAAAAAAACAATCATTTTTGAAAAAAGTTTTACCTATTTTCTCTTATAATCATGAAATTTTCAACAATTTTTAGTCAACTTTGATTCGAGATAGTTAATCTTCAAAATTCATTGAATTACATATTATCAGAAACAAAAAATGATCCGATATTTTGAAACATAAAGTCGAGATCATCCAAAAAGCTCAATGACACACCGTCACTAAAAAAACTATATTCTGTCCAATACTTTTTTATATCCGAATTGGTAGATGGAAAAAAAATTAATCAACTGTTAAATCGATTGATTAGCGACTTGGTGGATCAATAAATAAGAAAAACGCAAAGGTTTAACTACTCGTCGATCAACCTCAGACCTGACTTCAAGACTTGATGAAGTTAATTGACTTCAAGTGACTTCAACTTACCCAAAGTCCAGAAATCATTTGATTTTGACTGACTTTAACTGACTTCAACTTGACTGCAGACTATGAGATTGGTTGACCCGTTCGGAAAAAAATCGAAACCATTGACGAATCAATGAAGACAAGAAAGAAAAAACCGATCAATGGATAGCCTCGATGAATCGATCAATAGGAAAGACCTAGATTGTTGAGAATGCTTGTAGCCATTATTCTAGTTGAAAGAACATATTTTGAAGTTCTTTCCACATTTTGTGTAGATAATGGCGCATAGTGGGTATTCCTTGAAATCCGGCTTTCGCCTTTGTCGCCTTTCTTATTACTTCGATATACCCGTAAGATTGACAATGAGTAAGAGCTTCTGGAGGACTCTTCGCTTTTGAGGAAGTGGTATTGTCGTCGTCGCTTCGGTTATGAAACACCCTCGAGTCTATCTATAGGGTGTATAGAACTAGAGAGGCCTATCGATAGCCGAGCTTTATATTGACTTTTCAACAAACTCGAGGAGGTTTCAGTTATCCGTATTCTCTTTTCTCACCCGGCTAGTAAATTGAAGTTGTACATCCACGAAGTTGAGGCGGCTTTGAATATGTTACACCAAATCAGATGATGTTGTCTGTTAACAAGAAATTCCCAGGCATTCGGCTTGTGGAGAGAATCATTTCCCGGACGATCCAGACCCTCTTCCGAACATTTCTGGGCCAAAAAACTACGTCTGTCTGCAAGACGATATTCCGTCTCAACCAGCCTCTCCTCCTCCATCACTCGCTCTTCTAGGGTCATCGTGTCCTCCTGAAAATCGAAAAGGACGAAATCAAACATTAGACTCAATTCAGATGACAATTAGGAAATAGTCTAAAACAAACTATTTTAAACGTCATTGAATCGCTTTGATATAATATACATATTTGTCGATTGAACCGTTTTGTAGACATTTGAAACGGTCTTTCTTTCGCGCCACGCTATTACGTCACTATTCAGTACGACAAGCCCGCCATCTGGCGTCATCGTAGCTCCTAAGTAGATTAGGTATTCAAATATGGCGGCGAAATGGTTAAACCTACATTTTGACCCTGTTATATTTGTTAGAAAAAGTAGTGACGGGGGAAAGAAGTTGATTAAGGCTGCCAATGTGTCTTTTTGGGCTGAAAAGATATCACATTATTCAATTCGACGTTTTTTAAATTCGACAACATATCAGTGGTCAGCACATTGGATTTTGAACATTCTCAGAATTTTTGACTAGCATGTATTGAATTTGTCAGTTTGAAGTTTGCAAATTTGACTTCAGATTCGTGATCGGAGACCCAAAAAACCTTTCGATCTCAATTTTCATCTAAATTGGTTCATCCGGTCTCAAATTATCGTTTTTTTAAATATTATTTTTGAAAATTTTGCTATTCAAATAATTCAAAAAGCACTGAACTGGTCAAAGCAAAAATCTGATCAGTTTTGGGTTTTGAAAAGCAGCGTCGATTGGGACTGAAATCAGATCTCTCGTTCTCGAGATATCGTCAGAAACCCGAAAAACGGGAAGTCGAAAAAAAAAAGGCCCATAGAAATGAAATTCACTTTCGGCTGTAATGTGTGTAAAAATGAATTTTCTCAAATCTAATTATCCGATATGAAATCCTGTTTTTCATTTTTGTTGATAACAATCAAGCCTATGTTCAGATTGAATTTGAATTGCAAACTATTTTCTCATTCTCGCAGTGTTTCCTATGACTCTGCTCATTCCGCATTAGAACCACGTATGCCGAATTTGGCGGGAGTTTCCATCTTCATTTACCGTATACGTATAGTTCGTGACCTAAAACACTCTGGGGTTGAAGCGAAATAGCCGGGTGAAATTTCTGTAGCTTTGTGGATACATTTTCAGAGTTACGTATTCCAGATTTATTGATCTCCACGCGAACGCGGCTTTCGTTAAATATCAAAGAAAGTGAGACCTCCCCCCAGTGAAATACTTTGGAAATTGTTTTCTCATCATTTCCCTCTATTTTTCTTCATCCCTCTTTCAATCAAACCCAGAAAATATTTACCCAAGGAAAAATGGTATTCATGAAACGTTTAACTCGTCCCTCCTCAAGGGGCGATGCTACCCCAATTTCTCAGGCGTATAATTTTTACATGATAATTTTCTAAAAAATCAATCACTGCACGCTCTAACGATGTTAAATCGTTGCGTAAGGGGGATCAGTCGGGTATGTAAAGCCTCGTATATCTCATCGTCTCAATACGTCACACAGAGATTAAGGCCGACTAAGACTCGTCTTCCACCTTGACGTTTCGAGCACTCTTACGGGTTCATAAACGTCGCTTACGCCTAATTCAAGGGTGAAATAGAAACGACCCTCAAGGGGACCAGTCAGGGTGTTTCAAATCCATTCATATTCTGATCACACCTTCTACACAGGAATAAAGATACTTTTTTTCAAAACACGTAGCTTAGTTCGATTCAACTTGGCTAGGATTAATCGACGGCTACGTGGAAAAATCGGGTATCTTGGGATTTGCTTGTAAAACCGGCTATTTCGGGGCTGATCAGCTTATATCAGTTTATGACTCCTTATATAGCCGTTTTTTTTTTTTTTTTTAGCAAATCCCAAGATACTCGATTTTTCCACGTGGTCGATGTAATCTTCTCCAGAAAACCCCTCATCGTATGAATTTGAGAATTTCAAAATGAATGGTTCTGATTGACTATCCAAATTTCGAGAAAGCTCTTTTTCAATCATTTGCCGATAACCTGGCCTAGCTGATGAAACATTCTGTACTTGTCCCCTCAATCCTTCGACTTTTGGGGATCATATCGGTTCGTTACAGGGACCTGAAGTTCGCTTCGGCATGGGGCAATTGAAGTGATAGCGACGTGGTCAAAATTCACCGAAATTTGATCGTGGAGTTCGTCCAATCAGGGATTGGGGGAAATTTTGAAGGTAATTACCTAAAAATCGCCTCCCTTTTACTTTTCACTCGGCTGAAGTTTTTTTGATTTTCGGTCAATTCTGTGTTCTTCGTTATTAGTCTAACATACCTCTGACAGCGCTGGTTTATCTCTCAGAAACACCGACGGTGAACAGTAACCCTAGTTTAGAAGCCTCTCAGAGTAAAGTTAACGTAAGATAACGTTGGCTTAAATATAAGAGCTAAAGGTCAACTAGCCTAATTTAGACGGTTTCAGGGCGTCTTTGAATATCCCATATGTAGAGTGGCTGGATGTGTTGGATTCTTTGATCACTCTTTAATCACTCACACGCATACAGAGACACGCGATACTTAATAGTTTGGTTCATTATTGAGTCGGTACTCATGGTTGACGGGAAACTTATAAATTACCCATTCCAGCTCTGATGCCAGTGAGACAACAAAAAATGTTAGTTGATGGAAAAATCGATTGATCAAACTTTCCAAAGGTCAAGTTGTACGTACGTCCGTACGTAATGTGAAAATGTTGTGAAAACATAGGAAACTGAGTCATGGTGGCCACTTTTTTTCGGGAAAAAAATTCCCTGACTTTGCTTGACTGGTTGATCAATTTTCCCTGACCGAAATTCTAATATTGTCTCAATTAGTGCTACAAGATGATACCCCTAATTCTTGATTTCATTTCGATGCAAATTAATTAGGAAATCCAACAATGTTGGGAAAAATTATATGAATTTTTTAAAATTTTCTTGCCGAGTCATTTACGACACGTTAGCAATTTCTTTTACTTTTTCCCTGACCAAGTTTGAAATTTCCTGAAAATGTGGTGGCGTCTAAAATCGTTGAGTCAAATCGGCCCATTTTGAGAGTTCTTTTACATACCTAGTCGTCATTTTTTTTTCTTACTCTTTACAATAAATGACAAGAAAAAATTGATGATTCTAATTGAAAATCAATTCTCTCCTTTAAGTATATTTCAATATTCTTCAATGTATAATAGAAAATCTAGTCTAAATTTACAGGTTTTTAAAAATCATCACTCGATCAATTTATTCGATGTAATAAATAGATCACTAATTATTGAACAACTAAACCAGCTTATTCTCTTGAAAAAAAGGGATGAAAAAACTTCCGTGATGAAAATGATTGGAATATTTATGCAAATGATATCATATATTTTATATGGAATCATGAATTTCACATCACTTCATACGATTTCATCTGATTAGGGGTGCAGAAAATAATTAAGACGATTTATGTTCTCACGTTATCTGGTTTTTTTTTTCGTGTCACATTCAAATTTGAGAAGAGTCGAATCGTTCCACAAAGAAAAAGAATATTGAAGAAAAAAACCGTATTTTTCCGTATTTCATCGATAAAAATGTTTGATTTTCAATTAAAATGGTTCTAATTAATTACACAGCACTTTCTGTTCATTCAATTAACGCTAAGCTTTTCAATCGATTGGACAGCACGCTAAGTAAACAATTAAATTATGTAACAACCGCGGGTATAAAAGTTAGGTCGACAAATTTTATGCTCCGTCGTACAAAATTAGTCTGTTGATAGTTTTGAATTGTTGCCTGTTACAGACTCAGAATCTACGACCCGAAAACCCCCCGAGTACAAAATTAGGTGTAAATCGTTTTCGATTTGACCCAGATAAACCCTGGGGTCAAAAAACACCCCACTTTAGTATTCCGCGACATGCGGGCACGAATTTGGGATAACTCGAGGGTTAACTTTCAATTCGCAATTTACACACTTATTCTGGTCGATCAAACATGCGTTTATGAACTTCCGGCTCCATGAAATGAAACGAGAATCTCGAAATGGACAAAAGAATCTTTTTCGCTTGGTGAAAAACACCGAGTGACCACATGTCACGTTTTATTTTCAAGTCCTTCATCAAAACTTTTTTTTCTCACGTTTCAAAATACATTTTTTCTCATAAATAACGGAAATTGGAAGAAAAAAATGGATGAAATCGGAACATTTCGCAATTCTCAGAAAAACCATTCAAAATTTTGAGCTTTTTCGACTGAATTGGCTTGTAATAATTGGAAAATTTGTCACTCGACATTATGTAACTTCGATATGGATCGATCAAGCTTATTGTTAGTTAATGAAAAAGGAAGTTTGACTTTTGACTTTTATGGTGATCTGCTTGTCATCCTCTTCAGACACTAATTTATTGCTAAAAAAAGTTAAAAAAAACAAGAAAAATGTATAATTTGCTTGTGTAAAAGATTTTTATCTCAGATTTCAGGCTAGTCAAAATCACATTAACGCTTAATTGTGTAATATGAGGGCAAGAATAAGTGTTAATAAATTATCAAAATAACAATTCTGACAAACTACTATTCCGAAAGTGTGGCCCATTTTTTTTTGTCTGCTGGTTTTGCACGAAACGCAGGCTACACTTAGGGACAATTTCGACCACCTTGAGCGCTGGCGTCGTAGTCCAGTAAATAAGCAAGAAGGTAGTACTTTTTAGGTATGAATCCGGAAACTTGATCTAAGACTAATTCGATGACGCTGAGTCGAATGGTGATAGTCATTTTGCTGTGAACCCCCGGGATCATTGAGAAAAGATCATTAAACCGTTTAATTCGGAACCTGATGACTTTATCGAAAAATAATTGAAACCATGATGTTGGGGACAAAGAAATACGTAAAAAAGTATCTCATGTTCATCTTCGTATCTCCAATAATAAGGGAGAAACAAGCGAAAAACGATTTTACTCCTCAACAAAATTTGTTTTCACTCGAAGCACCACTGGGAAGGTAGCGACGGACGATATGTTTGTCTCTCTCGCACTCGTTGGAGTGCGTTGTGCGCGTGCGTGGCGTACGCAACGCAGCTGTCGCTGTGAAATAGAATAAGCGTGACGGAGACAGACACAGGGAAAGTGAGAGAGATAGACAGAGAGTCGTTTGGCGTCCCTGCCGATGGCCCGATGCTTCATTCGACGCCACGCTGAAAATGCGTTTTGATGCGGAGCGGATGTGATCGAGGTAAGTTGTATATTTGTATATTATTGTTTATGCTAAAAATGTCCTTAAATTTTGAAAATTCAGCCGTTGTGATTTGGTTTTTGGAGACCCCTTAGACAAAGCGGTGGACAGAACTCATGATAGCTTCGTCTGAAATTAAAAAAACAAGTATTTTCTGTTAGTAGGTGAGTACAGCTCGTGACTGGACGAAGGATTTCTTTTTCTTTCATCACAACTCATTTTACAAGGCAATAACCGGTGTAGATTTTCCGGAAAATTGTACGTTCTTACATGCAACTATGCCAAAAATTCAAATTCCAATGTTTTTTTTTCTTTCGAACCCTTTGTTTAATCACGAGCTATACTACCTACTAACCTACTAGCAGAAGATATTAGGTTTTCTCATTTCAGACGAAGCTATCATGAGTTCTGTCATCTGCTTTGTCTAAGGGGTCTCCAAAAACCAGGCCCCAACGGCTGAATTTTGAAAATTTTGAAATCAAAATCCTACAAAATATTCTTCAAAAATGTTGCTCTTTTGTATGCTGGAAAGTTTGAGTAAAATAATCTTATTGTTTGTAAGTTAAAAAAAAAAATCGAAAGAACATGCTTTTTCCTATCCTCCGAAACCCATGTAACTTTTTCGATGGCACCGGTTGAAATTTAAATGGAAGAAAAAAAATGACAGTTTTATTCTTGCAAAAAAGTGTCGGTTATGCCTGTTTAAAAAACCTTTCTTCTTTTTTGCTTGAATCATTTGTCGATCCACTCTTGAGATACGCTGTTTTTCAATCGTCCATAAGTCGCCAAAAAATGGACCAAATTGAGGTTTTTTTTTTAAATTGTTGCTTCTTCACCGTATTTTTCGAATGTGACGATAAAAAAGTCAAGTTTCTTTACTACTTGAATTTGGTTCAAAAAAAAAAAAAAAAGTTGATGGTTTGAAGATGATTACATATTTTGATTTCTTTACAAAAATTCTCAAAAAATGCTAGCGAGGTTCTTTCAATAGGTATAGGAAGTGGAAAATTGTGAGCCACAGAAAATGTGAGGTTTCGAAATTAATTCAATCTTACCGTATGTGCAGAAATTGTTTGATGATTTCAAACGAGTGAGAACGAGCAATGAATTTTTGTTCGTCCCTCGAGGATTTGTGGTAGCTAAAATTAATAGCTCGTTCCCACGGTGGTGAAAGAATATTAAAAAACAAACAATACTGAAACTTAATATTTTTCTAACGAAACGGAATTGTTTGTGATTGTTTCAGTCTGCCTTATTCATGGATGCGATTACGGTATGTACGATATGCGATAAAGCCCTGGAGAGTGCTACATCGCATATCGATACTGTGGGACAAAAGGGTCTCAAGACGTTAATTGCTAAAAGCAAAAAACTTCATGATAATAAGTGGAAAGTATGGGGCAATAATGCCCCACTTACGGTGCATAACGCGTGCCGAAAATGGTATTTATCGGCGTCAGTGAAAAGTGCGGCTGCAAGAGTAGCAAGACTGAGTACGCCATCGACATCTTCCGCTGCAACACCTGGTACATCTTCAAGCATCTCTGTATCTGCTCCCACGCAAGACGATTTCAATTTTCGCGACTTATGTTTAATATGCGGTAAGCCATGGGATCGAGCTCACACGCAAGGCTACTTAGTGCAGCATGATTATATGAAGGAAAGGCTCCTTGATATAGCTGAACAGCGAGACGATGCCATAGCCATTGACGTGATAGGCCGATTAAAAGGTGTCGAATCTTTGGTCGCTCAAACCGCACGATACCACAAAAAATGCAAAGATATGTTCTCGAAAATCCCATCCGAAAAGCCTGATAGTATTTCGAAAGCAGCAGAAATAGACTCGGTCTTTCAACTCGTTGCGGAGCACATAAAGGATTCTAAAAAAGGAAAATTTACGGTGACTGAGTTACGTAATGTGATGGGCAGCAGATGTTTTTCGACAAAAGTCTTATATCGAAAGTTGATGGATTTTTTTGGTAAAGATATCCACATTTTGCACCAGCGAGGCTCCGACACTTTGATTCTATATAAATGCTTCAGTATGACAAAGCTATGCGGAGACTGGTATCGCGATCCTAAATCCTTGAATCTAAAGCAACAAGAAGCAATAGTGAACGTTTCAGCAGAGCTCATCCGCAAAGATATTGAAAATTACGAGTATGAGCATGATTCTTATCAACCAGCTGGTAAATTTCTCAGTTCAGTTCAAAGGGACATTCCACCACTTCTTCGTGCATTCCTTGATAAACTTATTGCACCAAATTCACTGGAAAATTTAGAAGACAAAGAAGAGCGATATTTCGTGCAACGTAGTGCAATAGCCCATGCTATTGTATCTCTCGTCCGACGGTCAGGTTTTACATCACATCTGCTGTTGGCAGTAGGAATTTACATTCACAGAAAATGTGGATCAAGGTTGATAATCGATCTCCTCTATAAATTAGGCTTCTGCGCGTCATACTATCAACTCCAGCAATACGAGGAGTCGGTCATTATGGATCCACCGAAGTTTGTTATCGAAGATGATGTTTGTGTTCAGCATGTCTTCGACAATACCGATCACAACGTGGGAACTTTGGATGGGTACAACACCTACCACTGCTTAGGTGGAATAGCTATCTACACGCCGGAAGAAAAAATAAATTATGAAGGTCGGACCAAAAAATTGAAAAATGCCGCAAAGGTAACAGCTGCAACAATAGCGTCACAGAATGTGACACGAACCATACCATGGACAGCCCGGTCGAACGGATTGGAAAATATTGAGTACGTTGATACAAAAAAGCTAATTGTTCACGATTCACCCGTATTATCACCGGCATACTCAACGTACTTGTGGGCGAAGCACTGTGATATACAAAGCGTACCGAGTTGGAGGGGTTTTATGGAGGTTCTGACAGCTGATTTCACTTATGAGGTTTCAAAAGTAATCTGCCTGCCTTTCATCAATCAACCTCCTTCCAATATGAGCACTATCAATACAGCTTTACATACGGCTTTAGCTGAAACTCGTCGAATACATCAGAAGACATGCTTCGTTACATTCGACCAACCGCTGTATCATAAAGCTCGTACAATTGTCGCAGCTTCAGGGGACGCGCTGAAAGACGTTGTGGTACGATTGGGTGGATTTCACTTGCTGATGTCTTACTTGGGCGCAGTCGGCCATATTATGGATGGTAGCGGGCTTGAAGATATCTGGGCAGTAACATACGCTCCAGCGTCAGTAAAAAAGATGTTGGCGGGGCATGCTTATGCTCGTGCGATGCGAGCTCACATATTAACCTTCACCGCTCTGGGTATAATGATCTGTCGCGAAATCGAAGGTGAAATACGTGAGCAATATGATGAGGACATTAGATCTTTTCTGCGGAGTTGGAGTACAGAACCTCCAACTATGGGTGATTGTCAAGCAGAACCTTCAATCGATAAGATCACAACCGACTTGATCGCACAGTTGGCCATTTTGAAAAATCGAGGACCAACTGCACAACTATGGGCACAGTACTTTGAATGTATAGTTATCGCATTGCAATTTGTGGAGGCTGAACGCTCAGGCAACTGGAATTTACACCTTCAAAGTATTCGCAAAATGTTGCCCATTTTCCACGCTGCGGGCCATTACAATTACGCGAAAAGCGCGCAAATTTATCTTCAAGATATGGTCAACTTAGAGCTGATAATGACTGATGAAGAATTCAGAAGATTTACAACAGATGGAAATTTTACAGTGCGGAGGTCGGACAAAGCTTGGTGCGGTGTGTGGACGGACATGACGATTGAGCAAACATTAAATAGGTTTTTCGGAACAGATCTCAAGCATGGCAGAGGTGTTACTCCAAGTGTAATCGCAAGATTTTTATCAGTCATGCCATCTTCGTTCTCAATTATTGAGTGCTTAGAAGACTATTGTAACATCACGTCATCTACAAGTGAGCAACATGTCGATCTCGCCAACCATAGAATGAAGCGAGATGATGACGACATTCAGAAGTTCACATTTTGGTTTGAGGAACACGGTCCATTTCAACGTAGAACTTCCTTGTTTTCCTTGTCAACAGGAGTTGTCGGTGCACCTACTACGGATTGTCATTTAGCGTTTGAGAAAGGAAAAAAGGGTATGGAATGGATGATAGGAAATACTGTTGCCAAAATTTCACTGACTGCTGTAAACAAAGTGAAGAATCTGGCAGCGGCAAAATTGGGATCTCATGTTGATAACGAGACTTTACATTCGGTCGACTCTTCTCTACTATTTCAACGAATTTCGGCTCTGTTTCATGGTGACGAAGTAAAGACACGGAAAGCATTTGAGTTTGAACTGTCACCATTTCCGTTATCCTTCTTCGACGAGTTCGGTCTCATGAGACACACAGCGAAGTCTGAACTGTACAGAATATTCAAGCCGTACATTTTCCAAACCGAAGCTTTAATACGCACTATGAGCTTCGTTATTGACGGCGGATTTCTACTACACAACGTCGTCTGGCCACATGGAGCGTCATTCAGAGTCATTTGCGAAGTGTATCACTCGCACATAATCCGCAACTATGGAGAGGATGCTTGGGTAGTTTTTGATGGATACAGCAACGAGCATATTGATGTTAAATCTTACGAGAGGTACCGCCGACGTCAGCGAAATATGGCACCAGATATTGAATTCACAGAGAGTACGCTAATCACTTTGAGCCAGACGAGATTTCTTTCGAACGCGTCAAACAAGATGAAACTGGTGCAGCTGCTATCAGAATATTTGCGTACACACGGAATAAACGTCAAAGGTGCACGGGAAGATGCGGACGCACTCATTGCAAAGACAGCGATTGACCTACAACAACGCGAAGGCCGCAAGGTGGCGGTTGTCGGTAATGACACTGATCTGCTGGTTTTACTAATCGCTTTAGCAGATTGCGTTCCTGTATATTTTTATAAAATCACGCCAACTGCAAAAAAAATGTTTTGTACTCAACACACGATCATTCCGAACTTAAACCATTCATTTTATTTGCTCACGCATTCGCTGGATGTGACACGACAAGTGCCATGTATGGCCGAGGGAAAAAGAGTATTATCTCCATCCTGCAAAAAAATGTCCATTTACAGACTGCGGTGAAAACGTTCTACAACGCTGAGAGTACAATCGAAAGTCTGTGTGAATGTGCAGAACAATTCATCGCGAAGTTATACAGCTTCAAAAATTCGAACCAGTCTCTCGAAGAAGCTCGATACGAGAAGTTTTCATCGCTGGCCGTGCATTCCAAAATAGAAGTTCGATTGGCACAATTACCTCCGACACGACCCGCCTTGCGTGAACACGTGAAACGCACGTATTATCAGATGCAATTGTGGTTAGGTAACGAGTTAAATCCAGAGGATTGGGGGTGGAAGCGAACGAGTACCATGATGATACCAGTTATGAACCCCAAGAGCCCAGCTCCTGACAATTTACTAACAGTGGTAAGGTCACAAACATTTGCATTCACAAATTTCCAACTTTTCGAAAGTTGCAAAAGCTATAGCGATTCAGTGATTTTTCTATTTCATGATCGAAACATCTGAATTATGTAGTATCCGAACGGTTTCACCGATTTCTCAAAATTGTATACCAACTTTATCCTCTATATAAAAAACAAAATTTGAAAAAAAAAAACAGGACGGTATCTTAAAATTTGCAAAAATATAAGCGATTTGTTGAGTCATGAATAATACATCGTCATAATCATTGTCTCTAAATGTATATGTTACAGGTAGTTTGTTCGTGCACGGCAGACTGCAAAACTAACCGTTGTACTTGTCGCAAAACTGGATTGTTGTGCACCAGACTGTGCAAAAATTGTGGTGGCCAAACCTGTGCGAACCGTAATATCGCCACCGTCGTTGATGAAGCCGAAGAAGAAGAAGTTGATGATGTCATGCCAGGAAATGAATTCCTCGACATCGCAGCTGAATTGGACTCCGATGCTTCGGAGGATGTCGAGGAGAATGAAGAGAGTGGCGATGATTATGAGGACATCCAAGATTTTTAAATTTGTTCATCCTTTACAAATTTTTATTTTTATGTACATTATTAAATTCGTATATTTATATACCTATGACCGATTTCTCATTAAATTTTACACCAACTGTACCCTTATAAAACTAATTTAAGAAACCCTCGCGAAATTTGCCAAAGTTATAGCAATTACATTTTTTTTTTAATTCAAATAAAATTTGTATTTCGTAATATACGAACTCTCACCGATTTTTCTAAATTTTATACCAACTTTATTTTCATAAAACTATTTGTAGTCCAGTCGACACCTGTTTACAGGTGCGATTTTGCCATAACAGTAAGTGTTAGCACTTTTCTTATAGTTTCCAACCTCCTGAATTGAATTGTAGATTTTTAGCGCTAAGAGTTGAGCAAAAGGGTTAAAACAATTTTTTAAACATTAAAATCGCAATATCGCGTGAGCGACGTAGAAAACGAAGAAAAGTTTCAGACAAAAGTTGTAGGAAAGGAAAAGTTGCGTAAAAAACATGTTGACATTTTTTCTCGGAATCGAATAGGTGAGCCAGTGGAACGTGTTTAAGATTTTCAATAGGGTATAGAAGTGGAGGAGTTGTACATAAAACCGCCGCGCGATGGCGCCACTTGCCGGCGCAGTACATCGCGCTCTCACTCGCACCCGTTGGAGAATGGAAGGCCGCGCCGACCCGCAATGCTTCCCTTCCTTGGCGTCGGACCCCACTCCTTCACTTTCGTCTAACACCATTGAAAATCTTAAACTCGTTCCACTGGCCCACCTATTCGATTTAGAGAAAAAATGTCCGTATGTTTTTTACGCAACTTTTTTTTTCGACAACTTTTGTCTAAAGTTTTTATTCGGCTTCTGCGTCGTTCACGCGATATTCCAATTTGAATGTTTAAACATTTGTTTTCACCCTTTTGCTCAACCCTTAACGCAAAAAATCTACCACCATCCAATTCAGGAGGTCGGAAACTATAAGAAAAGTGCTAACACTTAATGTTAGAGCAAAATCGCATCTGTAAGCAGGTACGTCGACTGGACTATTAAAAAACTGATTGGAAAAAAAACCTCTTGAAATTCGCCAAAGTGATAGCAACTGCATTTTTTTAAATCAAAATAAAATTTTAATTCTGTAATATACGAACTATCACCGATTTTTCAAAATTTTATACCGACTTTACTTTCATAAAACTCTATTTGGTGAAAAACAAAAAATCAGCACGAGATTTGTGATGTCATTTCGTAGTCTGTTAGAAGTTTTTCACGTCGTGACGCGAGAACGCGGGTGTGAGTATTATATTTACAAACTGTTCTGTATTCTTTGACATTTTATCTCGACTTATGTTCAAAAATTCTCTTAACAATTGTCATTTGAATGTAACGCTGTTTGAATCTCCCGCGCGGCAAT
>JAFFZH010015202.1:71921-102764 GCA_018420115.1 Euura saliciscinereae | reverse complement strand
AGATGTGATTTCTGTGCCCGCTGACTCCCCTCTTGTCAAAAGTCACCGCAGCGTTTATCCTGTAGCTTTCTACATAGTGGAGAATCGTCTCCGTCACGATATTCTCCGGCCACCTCACTCTATAGGGTCGTCTGGTAACTGCAGGTTAAAAGAAATCTGTTAATTTCAGCATCTTTTACTTGTCCCAGAAAGTCCACATAAATATTCCTTTCAATTTAACAGAACCCTTTTCTGTTAAACGTTTAAAGGAAAAGCCTGTTAATTTTTTGACAGATTAATAACAGATTTCATGGGTAATGCAACGGAAAAAAAGTGTCAACGCAACAGGAAAATGATGTTACTTTACAAAAGAAACTCGTTACATCCTGAATGTGATACCTTTCACAAGGTTGAACGTAACATCTATAAGATGTTAATTTACCAAAATTATTTGTTAACAATAAACGGTAATTCTTGTCAATCCTTTCGATTGTAATCGAAATATCTGTCGGTTTTACACTAATTACTTGTTAATAATCGACAGCTAAGAATAGTCAAACCTCCTCGCTTTACTGACATGTCCTGTAAAAACCAACATATTTTTGCTGTTACATTTAACATGAATAGAATGTCATTCAATAGCACGTAGGTAAAATTTTATGAGGAGCGCTGTCAAACTGGTATACGACGAATGACTTATCGTGACCTTCTGACGCTTGGTACTTTGGGTATAGTAACCATTGCCACAATAGTAACAACAATTACCATACTTATATTACGAGGGGCTATTCACTGTGATTTACAAAGTAATCTCTCAGTGAGACTGTTAGCGACGACATGAGACGACAGAGACTGCCAAGAGACGCTCGGAGAGACGACGAGCGAGACGTCGAGAGACGACGAGCGAAACGGCGAGAGACGACGAGCGAAACGACAAGAGACAACGAGATACGAAGAGCGAGACGACAAGCGAGACAACGAGAGACGAAGAGCGAGACAACGAGAGACGACGAGAGACGACGAGAGACGACCAAGGACGATGCGGAAGACGGACATAGACTTAGTTAGGGACTGCGTCGTCTCGCAGTCTCACCGAGTCTCAGTGAATAGCCCCTCGTTATATTACCAATACTCAGAAGGCCGCAATAGGCCCATCATCCAATACCGATATGACAACGGTTGAAAAAAAAAACACAACCATCCAGCACAACGGATACTGAACGAATGAAAACGATGGGGTCCGAGGACCTCTCGGTGCACTACGACAATTACCGAATATTGCCGAAATCCGTCGAAAATTTCGACTCGAAATGCATAGCTTACAGGTAGAATATGTGACTGTGACTGACAACAGATTTATACAGTCGCGAGAAACTTTTACATACTTCGACAGTAAATTTAACAGATCAGAAATATGTCACTTTCGCCAACGTACAGAAAAATACTGTCGATGTGACTGTATTTAATCTGTTAAATGACTGTATTTGTTTCGATGTACTCTACATCTGTTTCTTGTGATTTTTGACAGGAACGATATGTTATTTGAGTTATTTCAACATTTCAAACCCGTTATGTGCGATTTCACATCTTTAAACTGTCAAATTCAACAGATTACAGATATTTTCATAATTTAACAGAAATGGAGCCTTTAACAGAAATGGGTTCTGTTAAATCAACACTCCGACCTTGTTATTTTTAACATGAAAAAAAGTGACAGATAATTTTTTTAACAGTTACAGAATTTATTTTCAACTGTGTGCGTAGACCTGAGAAAAAAAAAATCACGACGCATGGCGCATCGAACATATCTTGTGTTTCTCGGACATTAGCTGGACATTCTTACATTAGAATGGTAACAATGGCTTTTGGAACCAAGCCCGCGAGTACCAATTTTTTTTTTCTCCTTGAAGCTCTATCATCCGATATATCATCGGACCAAAGAACATGACTTCGTCGTTCGGATGAGCGAATAAGCGAATACGGCGATTACGTGTTGTCACGCGACTCCTTCCCAAGTACCAAACAGTCTCCTCGAGTAGCATGTTTACTTAATTAACGAGCGATTCAACGATCGACCCGTCCATTTGAGAATCTTCGATATTTGATACGTATAAGTCAATATAACTTAAATTGCCACCTCTCATCTTCTACACTCCGTCGATTCTTATGTACAATAAGAATTCAAGTGCGAATTCAATTGATGTGTAATTCATATATTAGAGTAATTTTCTATATTTGTCATTCAAATCGATGCTAAAATTGAGAGAGTCAACTGTAGACGAAAGAAAGATAGTTTATAGTTGTTACCGAGGGGTGAACCACTCGTCAATCGACCGTATACACCTGACTTCGAGACTTCAAGGCTTGTTGAAGTCAACTGACTTCAGCTGACTTCGAATGACTTAGGCTGACTGAACGCGAGCACGCGAGTCAAGTTTAGGAACGTTACCATAGAGGGTGAAGTTGAATTACAGCAGAACCTCGATTATCCGAACCTCTATCATCCGAACCCTCGGTTATCCGAACCCCGATCGCTTTAACCGAACCTTCTATTATCCGAACCTCAACTTGCTTTTTTTTTTTAGTTATGCACGCGTTTTTCATATTTTATTGCACACATAGTATGTCACTATTTTAACGACGGTGCGAAATTTTTACCGGTAGTCTATATTTCACTTTAGGAAAACTCAGTTGAATACATAGTCGATACGTACATATTTCTTGAATATTTCCCAGCACTAACATTACTGTTCAATTATCCGAATTTTCGATTATTCGAACTGGGCCCGGTCCCAATTGGATCGGATAATCGAGGTTCTACTGTATGTATGTCTAATTCCCTGGTTTCCATCTGTACTTTCTGTTCCCACAGCGAATTTTCGACGTTTCGTTTTTCCGCTTTCGGAAGGAAAGTATTATGATTCTTTTTCCTCTTCAGAATGGGCCCATCATTCACCAACAAACGACCGGCAAACGATTGAAAATATAAAAGGACCCAGTCGGGGTAAATTAGGGACGAACGGCAGGAAGTTGATTTCTAGCGGCGGAGTAAAGAGAGCGGGCCAGATTCCGGCGCATCACGTGACCTCATACGCACTTTACTCGCTCTGCCTCCGCTCTGCCTATTGTCAGGAAATATATTCGATTCACATTCACCTGGCGCGATTTTCAATTCGAATTAATACAGACCTGTTCATTAGACGATGCCATAAAAAAATGACGTACTCCCAGGATGAAAAAAAAAGATTTTTCACCATTTACCGCATTTATCAGCTCTATTTATATCAATATTGTATTCATTATACTGTATAATGGTTGATATACTTTCCGTTCTGATGTTTGAAACGCTGTATGCATCTTTTCCAATTCGATCATGATTTTTTTTTTTTCACGAGTAAGGTTTTTGTACTAACTGTGAACTAAAGAAAATAGGATTCAAGAAATATATCGTGTGTTCAATGTTATGTTGAACAAATTTATTTTTCTAGTTACAACAACAAGTTTTTATTGATATAGATTATACTTTCTCAGTCTGGTTTGGTTATGGGAACATGAAAAATACAGATCCAGATTTTCCTCAATTTTATATAATATTTATAGAGCAATCTTTCCTGATTAGGAATATCGATCGATATATCTAGGCAACGATCACATACATATATATATACGTATGAATACATTACCCCTATGGATAATTCAGTCTATCGTTAGTAGTCTTACAATTAGAGAATCTGGCTTTATCAATACACAAGGTCTTTCGCTTGTACAACTTTTGTTTCGTGCGAAAAGTCATATCTCATCGACGCAATTGTGAAAATATTGAAAACTTCGAGCTATAACGTATATTATTTTTTGCTTAGTTAGGAATAAATTTGAAGTTATATTTGAATAATTTCATTTCACGTCGCCGAGGATAACGAAAGATCGTATATTTTTTCCCTTGGATTTGGACTAACATAAGGGCGCTAGAATATGTCCAGAAACGTTGAAATCGGAAAACAGGTCATTGATTAATTGTAGAAGGTCGAATCCGCCAAAGATAAAAATGACAGCTTTTTCATTTAACAACTTATTTCGTTCCCCAAAAAATCTCAAACTCTTACCTATTATGTGTAAAAGTGATAAAAATGCCTGGGTGAATCGAAACGAATTTTTCCCGAAACTTATCGGAATATGTCACAATTTTTGGCGGTTACGACCTTTTGTTATCAGCCGCGCGATTTCATTCCTCTATTTTATATTGTTACAAACTCCTGAGACTAAAAACCCAAACCAACCGAAGATATATGATATCACACCGTTACAAACAACCTGGCCTGCTAATGCTATCGGTGTGTCTCTTTTACTTCTCCTTAAATTTTCTGAATTATTCGTTTTCGACTGATTGATTTCACTTTCTGATAATTCAAATGTTTCTTCTTCATGTGTTGAGTCTTGAGTCATGAGCTGGCAGCCGTCGTAGTTGTCATCGAACTGTTCGCTTCGATCGTATCAGCTTCCACTGAGCCTGAAAGTTTTTCTCATTTTATTTTACCTCCGTTAGAATAATTGCTTCTGCATCATGATACGCATCGAGGCTATGATACGATATACTAAAACACGATTGATAATTGAGAAACGATTCAATGGTGGTGAATCGAAGAAGTAAAATGGTGAAAGTTTGATATAAGAGAAAATTGAATGAAAGGTTTCGTTCTTTCAATGTTGACGATAATCGTGCAGCAAATTGACTCGGTTTGGAATTTTTCAACTATATAGAAAATGGTAAAACGATGACATAAGAGATAACGATTAGACCTTCACTTTCAAGATCTATACCGGCGCGATGTTTAAATTTTTCGGAAAATAGTCTAGATCGAAACGATTTTTGATGAATTAATATACATCTACCATAGCTTGAATCTCGGTTTGAATCGTTGAAAACTCAAAACTAATTGCTTGTGACGTTTCGTTAAATAGAAGACCACACTATTGTTCTCGTTACAGATAATTATTCTCGCTCGTATAACTGAAATTGGACCTCGGAAGTAATTAATTTCCATCTTCAAATGCGTTTTTCTCCTATTTTCCTGGATGCCTTGGGAAATTTTGCAATGAGATATTGGGAGACGTGATCTTCGTAGCTTTCATTTGATATATATATATATATGTCGCTGATATTTGAATAGCGAGTCAGCAAGATATCCCCATTTTTCACCGAACCGCGGCGGGTCGGAGCAGGTTGTCACGAAATCATTGGGGCAATTTGTTACGTGTGATTTGCACACGTGACTGGCCGCAATTCGACTTTTTTGTGGTTTCTTGAGTCCGGGTCAACTTTTTGGGGGATTTTCGGAGTCTGGGTCGAATTTTCCACGATTTTCGGGGTTTTCGGAGTCCGGTCGATTGTTCGTGGGTTCCGGAAAGAATACAATGGAATACGAAAATCATGTAATTATCATTGACCCGTCTTCGCCATTTAGAATACTTGGGTTAACTTGAGTTGTCACACTCCACGAATTTTTTTGAAAATTCGAAGAACCTACTTAGACTATACATCTAGAACTGAATATCGCTTTGACTCACGGATGCAGCTGGGGATTGCCGTCCATTCGCCCTTCGCCGTGCAGTAGACGTCATGATTCCCTTCGACTCTGTACCCGGAGTCGCAGGTGTACATCAGGCGGCTGCCTATTTTCACGAAACTCCACGGTTGAGCAAGTACGTCGCCGCAGTCTAGGCCATGGTCACAAAATAGTGGATCGAGTTTCCATCCACCGTTAGTTGGCTGCGGTGGTACCAAACAGTAAGACTTCAAGTTCTCGTTTATTCTTCGAACGATATCCAATCTTGTCCCAGTTCTCCCAGTTGTCCCATCTGTTGTCTCATCATTGCGAGGGACATTTCGAGCGTATCCAAGGCTGAGAATAGCTGATGTCCAAGAATTTGGACGAAAACAAATAATTTCAAAGATCGTATAAAGAAAGTTATGTGTCTCATGAAAATAATGTACATCCTACATAATAAGACGCGGAATATATATTTTTTTAATGAGTTACAACAATAGACAGAATAATTTGTACGTTCGGATCTATTCAGGTTTCAATCCACCCGCGAGATTTACAAAATCGCGGGTGTTGTGGCCAAAGTTCAAATCCTCCACACAACTAATTGCCTTTCAACACTTTGTACGATGGCTTTTCGCTATCTGATATTTAATGATCAGTGAAGACAGAAGGTGGGTGTCAATTTATTTCGCAAACCTAACAAAAGTCAATTCAGCGATCCCGAGAATTCTCAACGAGTTGCAGCGACCCAGGAAACCACAACGTTTTTCGGTGGTTCTCAAGTATCAAATGTCGAACAAATATGACCTTAACACTTTTTCACTACGAGATCCTGTCACTCGCCGAAACCAGCGAGTATAATTTTATGATCAAAAACTTACCAAAGAGGTATAAATACGCCCAGGTGGATTTGAGTACGAAGATCGACATCGTGCTGTGTATGTAATCGAAGTGATCAAGCTTGGAACGCCACTGATACTTTGCCAGTACTGAATCTCCTACGTTACACTACCGGGCTTAGCGAGCAATCCGACATTATATGTATACTACTCGAAGTTTGGGGAAAAGTTGAGAGTTCACTATAATCGTGACCAGCCTCCGATTAGGACAGTCGGCACACTTCTCAGTTTTTCCTCAATCTTTGTTCGTCAAGTCATAATATTGGAATAAGAGATAGATGTGAACGCGGCAGCCTCGCTACACATCTAATATTTATGTAGCGGAGGGACGGGCAAAGTGGGCCTATTATAAGGAAATAATGTTAGGAAATGAGATTATAACACTTGCGTGATCGGGATCCCTTAAACAACAAATTGAAAAGCTATTTTACGAGAACTGAGGAAAAAGGCGGGCAAACTGACCCCCCCTCAGATTTGGCCAAACTTAAATTTACGAAAATTAACAAACGTTATAAATTCATTTATTCACTTGTGTCAGGACATATTTTACAACAAATTATCTGATGAAATACCGGAAACCGCCGAAAACGGAGACAATTACCTCGTTTCGCGTTTGAAAATTCGATATTCATTGCGGTGAAATACCCATTCTTAAAAACGGGTTGTTTTAGAGAATCGTTTGTGGGATCCTAGAAATGTCATTTCGTTCTCAACGGAACACGGAATTTTCGAATCAACTACCGATTTCATTGTATACCAAGAAGGTAGATTTTTTAAAAGTAAAATTGGCCATATCCTTTTCTCATGCCCTTACGAAAAAAAAAACAAATTTGCGGGTGAACCTTCAATTTTTGGGGTGAAAACATCAATTTCGGGGTCAAACCTCCAGTCTTCGGGGCTAAACCTTTGATTTTTAGGGTTGATCCATCAAGATAAAGGTCAATCCTGAAAATTGAGGGAAAAAATCCAAAAATTGAGGAACAGCCCTCAAAAATTGAGGGAAAACCTCTGAAAATTTAGCGATAACCTTAAAGGCATTCAGGGTCAACGTTGAAAATCGAGGGAAGACCCTGCATAGTTCAGGGTCAATCCTAAGACTTGAGGGATGGCCCTTAAAATTCAGGGATGACCCTGAATAGTTGAGACTCAGCCCTGTAAAGTTGAGGGTCACTTTGGAAGGTTGGTGTTCCGCATCCCTCACAATTGAGATGGCTAAGTTATCCTGAAATCTTAGCGTTAATGGTATCCAAACCTTGAACCCTGACGGAAGATTTCCAAGAGTCCAAAGGTTGACTCCGGAATTCAGTGGTCGACCCTTAATGCTTGAAGAGTCAACCCCGAAGCTATATTCCGAAAGTGATCTAAAGAACCATAGCGATTGCGAAGAGTAGACTCGGTTACAGACATATTTCCGAATTCAAGTTGACATTCGAAAATTTCGATCCGTTTTTCGTATTTTCTGTTAATTTGAAATAATATTACGATATGATAATTTGCGTGAGGTCAGATTAATTCGATTCCAATTGACGCTCATTAATACAATTAATCTTGAGTCGACTTTCATTACTTCCAATAATCCTCATTGATTCGGTTGTTTCTCATTAATTTGGGTGAATTGAAATTATTTCATGAACCTATTGGCACGTCGATTCAACGGGTCTCTTTCTCGGTTCAAACAACAAGATGCGAAATGTTTGGAAGACTGTGATTACATCAAAAGACTAAATCAGGGAATATGGGGAAAAATAGTATTCCTACGCGACCAATGCAAAACTGAGGAGTTTTAGGGCTCGTCCCCACTCGTATAAAATTCAGTTAGTCCTACGAGTTGAATCGCGGAGCGAGCAAAATCACTTCGGTCAGTCCGCCGGGCTTAATTGGTACGTTACTGCAGGACCTCTACGCAGTAAACGAATTTAAAAGCAATTTCCGACTCGGAAAAATTTCATGGGTTATCCCACTTGAGACCACGGTCTAGAAAAGTTAAGATAAATTAGTACACAAACGAGTGTGGAACACTCAGTCTAATTAGATATCTAATTTCAAATATAAATCGAAAGAAAATTTACATATTAATTTCATAAATACACATAATTACACCATTTGATCCAATCTTCGGTCCAGTTTTATTGGCAATCTTCACTATCAATATAAATGTTCATTTCATCTAATTATTTCAACACCTACACTCACACCTCACGCATGCTGAGACAATTTTTCCGATCCTGTATCATCCTATATCAAAACTAGCCTTTTATTAGTAGAAACCCCCTGGACTTCGGAAAAGAGACTAAACGAAAGTATTACGTTGATTCTGAGTGTTCTCGATTAAAACTGGTAGAAGAATCCCTCCTCGCAATAAGGAATTGCATTGCACAAATTTCCTCAGCTTAGGTGGTTTATTTCGATTTAAATGTCCTTATAGAAGAATGCCCTGACGCGTCTCGAACTCTACAGTCTACATAGAAAGATAAATTTGAACAAGACCGAGTGCTATCAAGTCAGAAATAAGGAAAATCAACATAGTTTAACATTCATGTGATAGCATCAATGATCGCGTAATGTCAGCTTAACCGAAGTAAACCCTGGTGCAAAGTGACCACGGATTACAGTGAGGATTAATGATACTACTCGGAGTTTGGGGAAAAGTTGAAGAGTTCACTGTTTTTCCTCATTTTTTGTTTGTTGAGGCATAATATTGGAATAAGAGATTGATGGGTGATGGCCGCAGTCTCGCTGCATATCTATGTAGGGGAGGGGCGGGAAGAGTGGGCCTATTATAGGGAAAGAACGTCACGAAATGAGATTATCTTACTTGCGTGATCGGGATATCTGAAACGACAAATTGAACACATATTGTACGAGAACTACGGGAAAAATCGGGTAAAGTGCCCCCCCTCCAGATTTTATGATACTTCTCGACAATAACAAACGATATGAATACATTTATTTACTTGTGCCAGGGCATATTTTACAACGAATCATCCGATGAAATACCAAACACCGAGACAATGCTCTCATTTCGCGTACGAAAATTTGATATTCATTGCGGTGGAACTTTTCTAAAATTGGCCACATCCTTCTCTCGTGACTTAATCCTTCTTCCTCGATCGATAATGCGTGCCAGACATCGGTCAGACAACCGAATTTGAAGAACTGGCCATAAACAGTGCAGTGGGTACAAACGGTACCTTTTTATACTATTTGAAAATCAGAATCCGGTTTTTATTGTCATCAGATTCAACTGTGCTATATTTACATTAATTGTGGTCAATTTCAGAAGAGGGATCACACTGTGACCAATCATTGTCAGGAAATATTCAAGATTCCGTCAAGTGTCTACAGGCCAGAGGAATGACTCCTGGGGTTCGAACGCGGAAAAAAAAGGAGCTGATATAAGATTTATTGAAAAAAATCTTTCCCGATACGTTTATGTCTCAAAAGTTGAAAGTAATCTGAGAAAACGCGGAGAAAAAAGGATACCATAGCGATTCCGAAGAGTAGACTCGATTACAGACATCCCAGCAGACACGTTTGTATAACTAGAAGGTAACATCCAGCAAACCAAATATAACGCGTAAGGTAACTGGTTAGTTACATGCAACTGTGTCGTTGCTTGTAATTTCCTATGCAGTCCAAGCAGGTAACATGTAAATAACATACATGTAACCGTGTTACTATTGGTTACGTTGCGAACATCTAACAGTGAGATCATAATTAGGTAACGAGTGGTAACACGTTACATAACCTCGTGGTAGAAATGTTAGTAGGTTTGTATATGGGCTATTCCACGTGAAGCGGATCAGTCACCTCTCAGATATTTTTTTAATTTTGCATGTCGATTGTGTAGGGGAAGTTAGATTTTTGTGCCGAAGCGCGATTTTGATAATGCAAAATTCGATTTTTGTGTTAAAATGAACGGCTTTTGTGTTACATTTCGAGTTAACACTTTTTGATGCATTGACATAATGAGCGAATGTTGAAATGACTCAAAAGAATTGTTAAACTTGACACAAAAATTTTAACACGCAGAAAATTTAACATTTACACAGATTATTTCCAACCGTGTAGCTAGTACTTCGAGAACTAAAACTAATGCCGAACGGCAACAAATGTATCGTAAACGGAGACG
This sequence comes from Euura saliciscinereae, assembly GCA_018420115.1. Lineage (NCBI taxonomy): Eukaryota > Metazoa > Arthropoda > Insecta > Hymenoptera > Tenthredinidae > Euura > Euura saliciscinereae. The sequence goes on along the minus strand of JAFFZH010015202.1, from coordinate 92,208 downwards.
TGATTAGGTGGTGGAGATCTGTGTGAAAGAATAAAAAAAAACATAACAGTGTTAGGGGTCTCGCCGAATTACAGAAGAAATACCTGAATCAGAAGAGGTAACGTACAACGCGTTCACATGCAATTTATGAATATTCTTATGCGTGTATAATTCTTTATCAATACTCTCGATATATCTATAATTCGAAAACGGGAGAGAACACGTTTTTGAAACTTTGCTTATCGCTTACGGCAGGCGTTGTGAAGGTACAGTATTTTTTTCAGATTTTTTAGTCATATCCAACATCGTGAAAATGGTTCGCAAACTTAACGTTGCGTCACCACCGCGGAGTAGCGGTGGCCGGTCGCCGGTAGCCCGCCATTCCGTGAGACGCGACGCGCCTCGAATTGGTACGCATCGACACCTTCAACGATTTTTTACTCGAAAACGAAAAAAACACGTCTCTGAAATTAATTCACAGGTTGTAGTATAGTACAAGGTTCATTTCAGCATTTTTTTTTAAATTTTTTAGTCGTGTCACTCAGTGTTTAAAAAATCTTTGAAAAATTAATTGTTAAATAAACAATTGATAACAATTGTTTTTCTTTCATTTTTATTTTTTTTTAATTCTATGAAGCTTTCCGCGTGAGTCAAAAGAAATAAATTGAATGTAACTTCATCTTTGGCGGAGTTATGAATTTTTGAAAAAAAAGGTGCTCTAATTTGTTATTGGAAATAAAAAATCGAATTTCGCATTATCAAAATCGCGCTGCAGGCACAAAAATCTAACTCCCCCTACACAATCGACATGCAAAATTAAAAAAATATCTGACAGGTGACTGATCCGCTTCACGCGGAATAGCCCCTATTTATTAATTTTTCGAAGCAGATATTGAAATGATTTGATAACAGGATTGTATGTACTTGTACTATAATCGGTCGGCATTTCACGTCAGGAGTAAATAAATACGTGGCCGATTACGCCGATAGCCGAATCGCGAGTGACGATCGCGGCAGACGGGTAAATACAACACCATCTCCCTCTGATCCTTTGCGTAATGATCGTTCAATGGTCAATTTGAAATACGTATAAATAGTACTGGCGCATTCATACACGACAGTGGTTTAAATCAATTACAACTGAGAAACAAAAATTTTTAGAAATCAAAACTTGATATTCTAGATACGAAATACATTTTGTTTAACATTACTTGAGTACACGATATTTTTCTTATATCTTCCGATCCTCGTACGTTCTTACGGAATTTTTTTTTTTTTATAAGAGTCTTTATACTCGTCCGGAAATTTGACATCCAAATATAGAAAGATGCATATTAGGTTTCCAAATTCATATAATAGAGAATCATGTGAAATAAAGTTACAAGATCGTGGTCGATCATTGACCCCGACGATAATGAGGGCTACACGAGAATACCCGAAGTCTTTTGAATGAACTTGAGAGGAAAAATCATTGACCCATGACACCATAACTAAAGCGCAGTTCAGTAGGAGAGGCGTTAAATATTCAATTGCCAATCGGATGTGGAATAGCACCGCCCTGAAGTTAGGCACTATGATCCGATTGACTGAATTGGCACATCATTATGATGAAAATCACTTTTAGCCCCAATGCGCCTCTTGAAAATTTGAACTTATTTCGATACATCGACGCACATTCACAGGGCGCGATTTTCAAAGATTCGGGTCTTACAGACTTGTTCATTGGCCGATGGCATAAAAAAATCACGTATTCCCAGGATTACAAAGCTACGAAGCGATTCCGTAAAAAAATTAGGATGTAATTTCGGTGTCCGCTGAATCCCCTCTTATCAAATGTTACCTCAGCGTTTTTGCCGTTATTATACTCACTCCCAGAATCACATGGGAATCGCATGACGTGATTCTGAAATCTCATGACACGTCTCCTGAACCTGCACATTGACGTGACTCCGCGTGATTTTAGCCATTTTCATGAGTCAGAATCTTCAAACGTCGCTAGGAATGTTGAACATTTTTCAGACTCACTGCGATTCCGGGTCACGTGACTTGTCAGACTTGTGATTCCGGGAGTGGATAGCCCCTCGACGCAGACCATAGCTCATCTAGCGGTCAGACCCGTCGGACGTTCGCGTTTTATTCTCTGCCTAAATCCTCAGATATAACGAGAAGCTACACTAATTACGTCGGAAGAGAAACTTGAAACGTTCCGAACCATGAAATCGTTCATATTTGGTGTTATAATCTTTCAACTGATGATATCAAATATTCGTAGTGATTGCTGTTGGGCAAGAACAATTGAGTTTCGGACGAAGTGGGATTACACTTGTGCAGATGTCGATGGCGGCAAAGCGATTCCAACGGATATTAGATTTGCTTACAAAGGTGAACATCCACCTTGTCATATAAAGGTTTGTGGCGATGGAAGCAAAGTTGACGGGTATTACTGCGGAAAAGGAAAATGCAATATCTTTGGATGTAATTGCGATGGCGGATGTATTCCCGGAAGCCCGCGTACAGACGGTCTCGCGATCTTTAGAGCGCGCGAAGCCGACAAAATCGACAACTCATAGATTGATAAGATTGAATGGTAATATTTTTGGCAATTCCCTACACGAGCACTATTTTTTCTCTAAGTTCCCTTGGTTCCCAACTTCTTCGCCTTGTCCGGCTCTCAATGATGACGTGACTTCTGAATTTTCACTTTTGTCATTTTACAGATTAACCGGACTGGCAACCCTAATGGACCTGAGCTGGCTAATTTTTGGGAGGACTCACGTCCGTGGCTGAAATGTAAACCTGCCTGTGTTCTGATGAGCTGAGAAACCGAAAACGACGAATCGCCGGAACTAGTATTCTCACCAAAACTGCACCAGAATCGAAGAAAAAAATTATCAAATGTATAGTTGTAATATAAGAAATGTGTTCTGATGTATGAAATATATCATGATATTATCATATAAAATGTGTTGAGAGATGCCTCAATGGACTTTCCGAACCTAACAACATAATTCCATCGGCTGAACCTCGCCCATTCGGCGAACTCGGTGAATCGGTCGAATAGGTGAGATTATATATACTGTAATGACAATTCGCTATGTGTTTGGTAACGAATTCTGGTGATGTATAGTTCGAAATCTATGCGACTGAAAATTCTGCTAAAAATCTTCAAAGTACGGATTATGAATGTAACCGGATGCAGAGGGGGGTAGAACAGTCTCAAAAGTCTCCTGACGAAAACACTTGTAGCCGAACATTTTCGCATCAAAAGAACAAAAATCCAACAATCTATCTGATGATTACCGTCCTTTCACGTTATTCATTTTTTCGCTTTCATATTCCGAGGAGAAAAAAAAGCTGATGAATTTTTTTGAAAAAAGAATATTTTCTCATACGTTTATGTCTCGAAACTTTATGAACTAACATATTCTGAAAGAGATCCAAGAAATAATAGCGATCATATGAAAAGTAAACTTGATCACAGAAAAACTTGCGAATTCAAGTTGATATTTGAACATTTTGATCCGTTTTTCATATTTTGTGTTAATTTAGAATAATTTACGATAATTTGCTCCGATTAATTCGATTCCAATTGATTCTCATTAATACAGTTAATTGATTCTTAATCGATTTCCATTATTTCCAATAATTCTCATTGATCCAGTTATTTCTCATTAATGTGAGTGAATTAAAATTATTTCATGGACCTATATTATTTATTGGCCCGCCATGGTATGGACCTATATTATTATTATTGGCACGCCGTTTCAACGAATCTTATTCCCGATTAAATCAACAAGTTGCAAAATGTTTGGAAAATTATAATTATTCTTTATTATTATATTATATGAAAAAAAATAAGAAATAAGAAATGTAATTTAACTAGGGAAAAAGTAACTTTACTGCAGTGTTTAAATAGTTTATAACTTGTGGATGCGAGGCTTCAAGTACGCTGGTAGGCACTTGAGGCACGGGTGTGGATGAGGTTTCAGGCTTTTTGTGATTCACAATAGGGTGGTTTAATATTGACAAGAGTTAGACATTTATTTAAGAAAAAGTAACGTTCAATGATTATACACGATAGGTAGAATTCGCACAGAGCGATAGACGATTTGAACCACTTGGTACGAACGGGAGACGATAGATGAATAGCGGTCGAACAACACAATGTTTCGTGTTGTGCTTCGTTCGTTGGTTGACCGAATACTGACTAGAATATGATACATACTTATTCGCACTAGGCTAGGTAAACGAGAGGGCAGCAGTTATCATAGGGAAACCAATCCCACGTTACCTATACGCTATTAACCGCGCAATATGAAACATGCAGAATCTTCATCACTGAAGCGGCATGTACCGACTCGTTTATTGAACTGCGCTAGTTGATCTCATGGGTCAATGATTTTTCCTCTAAAGTTGATTCAGAGGCCTTTAGGTATTCTCGTATAGCCCTCATTATCGTCCGGATCAATGACTCACATAATACCTAATAATACGAATTTTCAGAGCTAATATGCAACTTTCCATTTTCATGTGAAACTTCTCGATAGGTACATACATACAAAGACTTTTATAGAAAAAAAACCATTCCATAAGAATGTACGAGGATATCGAAAGATATAAGAAAAATATCGTGTACGTACTCAAGTAACGTTAAACAAAATGTATTTCCTATTTACAACATCGATTTTTGTTTATACAAACTCTTGTTTCTCAGTTTTTTAATTGAACTATAACAGAATTCATTCGTCGTCAATCTCGAGGTCCAATTCTAGATCCAGGGTGCTGATTTCTTGTAAGGTGTTAATGAACGTGTACCGAGAAAATCCCATGTACTAGTAGGGCAGCTGTGGATCTCGCCTGGAGAATATTCCCGAGCTTGAAGTTTCACTGTTTGGTACCACCGCAGCCAACCAACGGTCGATGGGAACTCGATCCACTATTTTGTGACCATGGCCCAGACTGCGGCGACGTTGCTCCGGGTAGTTTCGTGAATGAAGGCACCCACCTGATCTACACCTGCGACTCCGGGTACAGAGTCGAAGGGGAGCCTCACATCTACTGCACGGAGAAGGGCAAATGGACGGCAATCCCCAGCTGCATCCGTGAGTCGAAGCGATATTCATTCCTAGATGCGAACACATTACACACGAGCGTAAAGAATTAACTGTAACGAGAATAACAGAGTGTGGTCTTTTATTCAACGAAACGTCACAAGCAATTATTTGTTACGAGTTTTTAATGATTCAAACTAATCAAATCAAATTAATCCATCAAGCTAGACGATCAAGACATTTATTCAACTTTCTCCTGTATCAAACTTTCGCCATTTTACTTTTCCGATTCGCCACCATTGAATCGTTTCTATATTATCAATCGTGTTTTAGTATATCGTACCATAGCCTCGATGCGTATCATGATGTCGAAGCAATTATTCCAACGGAGGTAAAATAAAATGAAAAAAACTTTCAGACCCAGTGGAAGCTGGTGCAATAGCGAGCAGCTCGATGACAACTACGACGGCTGCCAGCTCAGACTCAACACAAGAAGAAACATTTGAATTATCAGAAAGTGGAATCAATCAGTCGAAAACGAATAATTCAGAAATTTTAAGAAGAAGTGAAAGAGACATACTACCCGTAGTAGAAAAAGTAGTCCAGTTTGGTTGTACAGTGGTGATCAAGGAGGTGATAGGATGGTTCGGAAGTATTTTTGGGGTTGTAATATCCCCAGTTTGTCAAGAGATAAAAATATCGGGATGAAATCGCGCGGCTGATAACAAAAGGTCGTAACCGCCAAAAATCGTGATATATTCCGGTAATTTTCGGAAAACATTCGTTTCGATTCACCCATGCATCTTTATTACTTTTACACATAATAGGTCTTTGAGTTTGGGATTTTTTGGGGAATGAAATAAGTTGTGAAATAAAAAATTTGTCATTTTCAATGTTTGGCGGATACGACCTTCTGCAATTAGTCTTAGCGCTCCTCGTCCTATTCCAAAGGGGAAAGAAATATAAGATCTTTCGTTATCCTCAGACACGTGAAATGAAAATATTCAAATATTGTGCCAAATTTATTTCTACCGACAGAATATTATCCAACTTAGAAGCAATCAGTTCAACTGCGACTGTACTAACGTGTCATTAATGATTGTCCGCATTATTAACAAGACAAAATTCCTCCGTGTCGTATAAATGATACGTTATTGAACATGTATTAGTCTGAATATTTTTACGAATAAAAAATCCATGACTTCTGGTTTATCAAAGATGTAGAGCTGAATCGTCGTTTTCTCAGATCCGTAAATATCATCTGCCGTTGTGACTCGAAGTTTTCAATATTTTCACAACTGCGTCGATGAGATATCGTTTTTCTCACCAATTAAAAAAAAGTTGTACGAGCGGAAAACTTGTGTATTGACAAAGTCAGATTCTCCAATTGTAAGACTACCAACGATAGACTAACACACCCATAGCTGCTATGTATTCATACCTATATATACGACGTGATCGTATATTCCTAATCAGGAAAGATTGCTCTACAAATATTATGTAAAATTTAAGAAAACCTAGATTTGTATTTGCAAAATTGATCTCGAAATCAAGTATAATAAAATCTCGCTTTTTCTACACAATCATTTTTTGACAACATTTTGTAATTTTGTTGGTCGACAAAAATAAAAATTGTGTTGCATGGACTAAAAACTGGCAAGTAATTATGTTGCCGGAACTAAATTATCTGCTCGACAGATATTTCATATTTAGTGATTGTTACTAAATTGTCGGCCACAATTTTGTAGCAGGAGTTAAACTGTAACGAGCTAAAGTCCATTACATAATATAATCATATAACATGAAGGTTGAATAAAATACACTTAACAAAAATTACGAACAATTACCAGATGGTTTATCAAATGCGATCGAGGAGTTGGACATGCAATAAATAAAAACGTTGTAAGATAACTTTTTGTGTATGAATAAAAATAAAAATATCAATTCAAGACAATGTGTATGAATATAGATAAAGATATAAATTCAAATACATTCAAAAAGAATGCCTTGTCAGATCAAACCTCAAATTTTTATTATAATTTTCTTTAAAAATGGTGAAAAATATTTCTTTTCATCCTGGGAGTACGTCATTTCTCTATGGCATCGTCTAATGAACAGGTCTGCAATAATTCGAATTGAAAATCGCGCCAGGTGAATGTGAATCGAATATTTTTCCTGACAATGGGCAGAGCGTAGGCAGAGCGAGCAAATTGCGTATGAGGTCACGTGATGCGCCGGAATCTGGCCCGCTCTCTTTACTCCTCCGCTAGAAATCAACTTCCTACCGATCGCCCCTAATTTACCCCGACCGGATCCTTTTATATTTTCAATCGCTTGCCGGTCGTTTGGTGGTGAATGATGGGCCCATTCTGAAGAGGAAAAAGAATCATAATACTTTCCTTCCGAAAGCGGAAAAACGAAACGTCGAAAAATCGCTGTGGAAACAGAAAGTACAGATTCGTGGAAACCAGGGAATGAGACATACATAATTCAACTTCACCCTCCATGGTAACGTTCCAAAACTCGACTCGCGTGCTCGCGTTCAGTCAGCTGAAGTAATTCGAAGTCAGCTGAAGTCAGCTGAAGTCAGTTGACTTCAACAAGTCTTGAAGTCTCGAAGTTAGGTGTATACGGTCGATTGACGAGTGGTTCACCCCTCGGTAACAACTAAACTATCTTTCTTTCGTCTACAGTTGACACCTCTCAATTTTAGCATCGATTTGAATGACAAATATAGAAAATTACTGTAATATATGAATTACACATCAGTTGAATCCGCACTCGAATTCTTATTGTATATAAGAATCGACGGAGTGTAGAATATGAGAGGCGGCAAGTACAGTAGAACCTCGATTATCCGGACCTCGACTATCATCCGAACCCTCGACCGTTATCCGAACCCCGATCGCTTTATCCGAACCTTAACTTGCTTTTTTTGGGTTATGCACGCGTTTTTCCATGTTTTATTACAGATATAGTATGTCACTATTTTGACGACGGTACTGCGAAACTTTTACCGGTAGTCTATATTTCACTTCGGGAAAACTCAGTTGAATACGTAGTCGATATTCTTTCATAATATGTATATATCATAAGATATATGTGTGTGACATATTTCTTGAATATTTCCCAGCACTAACATTACTGTTCGATTATCCGAATTTTCGATTATCCGAACTGGGCTCGGTCCCAATTTGTTCGGATAATCGAGGTTCTACTGCCAGGGTGCCCAACCGGTACACCCAGTGCAGATTTTGCACTGGCCAGGTAGGCTTGTACACCCAATCCTATTACCCAGCCAATCAAAAGGGATTAGGACTCAGTGACCCGGGACTACCTGGAGCGCGCCTGGGTCGCTTAGAACAATAGCTTCTTGGAATTTATGACCTGCTTACGAATATTTTCCTATGAAAATACTTCTTCGATTCCAGGCTACGATCAAAAGCTATTGAAAAACTTCTTCAAAATAACAGACCTTTTCCCGACCCAGGTAACAAGCCCAATTATGTACACTGCCTCGGGGGCCTTGTACACCGAAAATTCTGAACTTGGGCTCCCTGGTTCTACTGTATACATGTGCAGAGTTCAAAGTCTGGGACAGTGGGACGAGACTGTTTTTACAAAAAAACCGGTTGCCGATAATTTATATACCTCACATCACATATTTTCATCAACTATTTCCTCAGAATACTAAATTCAGGGGCGTCTCATTATGACTAATACTCCTGTCAAACCCTTATATACCAGGTACCTTTGTATCAATATACTACTCGGAGTTTGGGGAAAAATTGAGAGTTCACTGTGATCGCGACGAGCCTCCGGTCAGCCAGCCGGCACACTCGACAGTTTTTCCTCAATTTTTGTTTGTCAAGTCATAACATTGGAATAAGAGATAGGTGTTCGAAGACGGGGAGGGGTGGGCAAAGTGGGCCCGTTATAAGGAAATACTGTTACGAAATGAGATTATATTACTACATTATTACTCAAATTGAATATATTTTACGAGAACTGAGGAAAAAGGTGGGCGAAGTCCCCCAGATTTTGTCGAACTTCTCGAAAATTAACAAACGTTTCACTTGTGTCGGGACATAGGTATTTTATTACAAATTATCTGATGAGATACCGAATGATTTCTCCTCTCAAGTTTCTTCGGGTATTTTTGTGTAGCTCTCATTATCATCCGGGTCAATGATCGACCGCGATTTTGTAACGCTATTTCAATATATTACAATACTCAATAATATAAATATTAAGAGCTTCTATGCATTTTTCTATTTTGATGTACAATTTCTCCACGGACATAAAGACTTTTACAAAAACAAGAAAACAATTCCATAAGAACGTTCGAGGATCGAAAGATATAGGAAAAATATCGTGTACTCAAATAATGTTAAACAAAATGTATTTCCTATTTACAATATCGATTTTTGATTTATACAAACTCTTGTTGATCAGTTTTTTAATTAAACTATAACAAAATTCATTCGTCGTCAATCTCGAGGTCCAATTCTAGATCCAGGGTGCTGATTTCTTGTAAGGTGTTTATGAACGTGTACCGAGAAAATCCCATGTACAATTTTCTGAACCAGACGTACTGAGATTTGTGAGCTTTCATCGCCGTCTGTTGATAAAATACACACGAAATTATTAATTCGACATTGTGAAACCCCATCAAATTACTACTCACACGTATGTTTTTCCGCTGTTTGCAGCTGACTAGATACCAATACGACGCTGATAACAGACTAATCGGTAGATCTAGCAGCATGGTATACTTCCTAAGTATATTTACAGACTCTAATACGTACATTTTGCAATCTGAAAGACAAAATAGGGTCATCAGAACGTAAAACAATCGGCTATACATAAAATAGACCCTCGATTAAATCGCACTAACACGGGGGTAATTTATTCTCAATGCACAACGAAGCGACTCCGTAAAAAATCGAGATGTGATTTCTGTGCCCGCTGACTCCCCTCTTGTCAAAAGTCACCACAGCGTTTATCCCGTAACTTTCTACATAGTGGAGAATCGTCTCCGACACGATATTCTCCGGCCATCTTACTTCAGGGTCGTCAGGCAACTGCGTAGACCTGAAAAAACCGAACAACGACACAAGTCATCGAGCTAATCTTATATTTCTCGATCTTAAGTTCGACATTCTTACATTAAAATGGTAACATTGGCTTCTGGGATACCCAGGATCTTAGCGCTAGCCCAAAGCTCCTCTTTCCTCTGTTTATCGCCTCCTGGAGAAAGGAAAGATACAATATTGCGCAGCGAGGGATTTAAAATGTAGACCCGTACCTATGGTGAGGCATAGGAGATATATCTCACAATTTTGTTGCTCTATCATCCAATATATCATCGGACCGAAGAACATGACTTCGTCGTCAGGATGAGCGGTGACTAACAATATCCTGGCAGGAGGTCCGGGAAGCTGCCATGCCTTGTGACTTACGTTTAGTAAAAGTATGTACAAAAATATGCAGACGCACAGGTAAGCGATTACGGCGATGACGAGTTGCCACGCGACTTCTTTTAAGTACCAGACAGTCTCGTTCAGTAGCATGCTGACGTAATTAACGAGCGGTTCGACGATCGACGCGTCCATTGGGGAATCTTCGATATTCAATATTCAATCTATGCCTCCTCTCATATTCTACACCTCGTCGATTCCTTATACAATAATTATTTACCTCCAAATTTAATTAATCTCCGTCAAAATAGTTTCGTTGAGGTTAGGTTTCGAAATTAGGGTTATGTACAGTCGCGATTTCGTAAACACGGCATCATCTTGTCGCATCAGGTGTCTCGACCCGATTATCGATGCCTTAGGATTATTTGACGCGAGTACAACACTCGAGAATCAATTGATTATCGCTTAACTACACATTTTCTCTATTATTTTTATTCTATTTTTCAAATTCTATCATTATCTACAGACGGTTCGCATTCTCGATACAATATCCCAACGAAATTCCCTAGAATTTGACACCAGCGACACACGACAACATTGAACATAACCCCAAAAACAAACTGATTAACCTAACCTAACCTAAAACGTTCGTCTATTGACAGACGTCAAAATATTCAAGACGCTGCAATGACCAAAGAAATAAAAGAGGTCGATTTATTCCGCGACACGTACGTCAGATACCTCGGTAATAAATAAAGACAAGTCAATAATTTGTAACAAGTGTTTGCTTTTATTTGCTGTAGGATTTTTTTTTAAACACAATTGTATTTAGTTTGTAACAAAATTAAAGATACGATACAAAAAATTGTCTTCTATATTTCTTGCGAACTTGCAGATTGCTTTTTCTGTCTACCATTATAACAGTTGAAGATAATTCTCAAACAATCCTGTTTTCATATTCCAGGATATGCCAACGAGGTTGGTGAAGCATTCAGAAGCATAATTGCTAAAAATCTAGTACGATTCAGCTACGTTGTGGCTATTGGCTACGTCGTTGCTGATTCTTCCCATAAAGCAGTTGCTGCATATAAGGTGAAAAAAAATCTATTGTAAAAGTGTATTTTTCATCCATAAGAATCACTGATATATACAAATTTTATCCATTCATTCGATCATCCGACTCTAATGGTACGAAAGAATCCATTTTTACCATCAGAGCATCTCACAAGGTAACTTAATTCATTATTGACAGAGTTGTGTTTTGTTCAACTGTCGATAATATGATTCCGTCGATAAAACAGATATCTACAATATTTGTTCACTAATCTTGTTGCTTTTCAACAATTTATGCACTTTTTTTGCAATAATTTTGAAATCTGCTCAAACTGTTAGTGAAGATGAATTTTTTTTTTATTTCTCAGAAAGAAACATCGGTTAATAAAGTAAAGCATGTCTTCTTATCGGCATCGGATACGTTGGTCTGGCAGGGGTTCGCTTCCGTGATAATACCTGGATTGACTATAAACAGGATATGCTGGGGAGTTCAATATGCACAGAAAAAAATTGCCAACAAAAGATTCCAGAGTCCCTGGGTCAGTGTTGCGGTCGGTCTTGTATCGATACCGTTTATTATTAGTCCTATTGACGTTCTCGTAGAGGACGGTATGAATCTCACTTACAGAGAATGGGTCGGATACAGTCCAAACACTGTGCCGGATTAACGATCAGCCACTGGTAGTACTGGTGTAGGAGAACCGCGTTCCAAGTCGAAGTAGTACAAATTAACGATCTATTGATCTTAACAATTTTTATTCATTATTGACTAGCCAATGCTTTTTGTATAAAACAATCCATCTCCTCATCCGATGAGGGGTTATACTCGTGGAACTTACGTTGTTAAGTGTTATTGAATGTTAAACAATCTTGATAAAATAAATATTTATCCAAACCGCCAACGAGTTTGTTATCATCTCTGTCGATAAGTTTGGACAACATTTCATTCCGCAGGGGTTGAGATTACCGACCGAGCGCAACAGGAGTTGAGTGAGAGGCAGTGAAGTAATAATTCTTTTGACAGTACAAATGGATCCTGCCAAGTGTAATTGTATCCAATTTAGATCGAAATGAATAAAAAGCTTCATTCAAACCCCAATCGTGTTACGTTCTCACCCCGTCCTACATGTGTAATAATAACAATAATAATCGAATCATGTACTACTTAGGCATTGTGTGGAAGCCGTATGTCGAGGCAGTTAGTGGTTACAACTATTGTTGGTCAGACACGCGTGTCGAGTGTCGACGGCGTCGGGCATGCAAAGGCAGTGGCAGTGGCAGTGGCAGTGGTAGAATATTTTGGCGTGAATCGAGATCGCGCTGCATGCAGCGTTGAGGAAGTTGGAGGAAACTAATAAGGGATTGATTATTAATGAATATTTTTCGCTGCTTGAGAGACTTTGCATATTAAACAGAATGATTATATCCCCTCGTTCGCATACCTTATGCTGGATGACACGTTTGATATTTGGATGAAATTTAGTCGGGGTATGTATAACATGAAGAGGAGAAAAGTAGCTACCGACGAATTGAACCGCGTTTGTAACGCGCAAAGTGGAACGCGATACGGTTCGTTTTACAGGGCAGGTGTATAATACCACCTAGGGAAAATCGTTCTCTTATATTTAACGCTGATTCATCTTAGGACAAACTAGGGTTCAACCGAGATCTATTTTCCTGTGAACTTTTCGAGGCACTGCACGACCGCATTGTCCCAACAGTCCTAGAGGATTCATTAGGATTTATTGTACCCATATAAGACTCAGTCTTTACGGGTAGATCGAATTCACTAATTAATACTTCAACCCACTATACACATAGATTAGTAGGTACAGAGGACACTGACTATAATCAGCTGCATCTGTGATATTGATTATTTTATATGTATACGGATTAATTAGCAAATCTTTTGGTATTCTATTCTATATATATAATATTTATATTTGAACACGTTTAATTCGCAAAATTATCCTACCGTTACAGACTTAATTGCGCGGAATCAGTTTCCCGCCTATTTTCTCAAATAAATTGATATTGGTTACTATACGTTAGTATAGGTATATATAGGTTTTCGCGAAATGATGTAGTTTGAAAGATAAACGACGAACTTGACATATTTTTTTACCACTTTACCGTTTTCGATTTCTGTGAAATTGTTGAATATTTTATAGCTATTATTATTATTATTGTTGTTATTATTATTATTATTATTATTATTATTATTGCTGTTGTTGTTGTGCGTATAAAATAAGTGACAGAATTATGCAATTCAGAGTTTCGAATTTATAATTACCTCCAATTCCTGAATATTTCATATATTAAATAATATACATTGTGTTATTTCTAATATAGATTTCAATATAGTACATATAACGTAAATATATGTATATATGACGTGTACCTACATATATTGCTTGAACTTGTATAAATTGAATCGACTAATCATTTTGAACGATACATTTTTGCGAAAAACTCAAGTGTACCTAGTCTGAATGATTCAAAGTCCTGTATAATGAATATATTCACTAATCATTGTCCTATTTTGTAAAAGTCCTTCTATATATGTCAGAGAAATCAAGATCTTCAGTCCAAATGTGTCCAATATTCGCATCACCCTAAAGATATACGATTTTTATTCCATTCAATCAATGATGCTTTAATTTTCTCTATAATATCGGTTTATGAATGAATATATATATGTATATATATATTTTTTTATCGAGAAACCAAATCGTTATAAATTATATATTCTAGATAACATCGCGATTACAACGTTTCTGTTGATTTTGACATTTTCATAATTGTATTATAATTAGCGTGAAATAAACTGTCCAAAGTAAAACTTTAATGTACAAGTTGGGTAACATAAATGTTGAATATAAGTAGGTAACACAAATATTTTTATTGAAGTCCCTCTGTTGACATTAATTATTATACAGTATTAGGTAATTTTTCCTGTAACAATGTTATGTGCGTAAATATCATCATAATTAAAGGACCATAATAATATATAGAAGATACATAGACATGTAGAATAATTATTTGTATACATAGGTATATAGTGACTTCTATTCAATTTAGGTATATTTTATGTATACTTGAAAGAATACTTATTTATTCGTTTATTTATTTATTGAATAGTTTCAGCGGAGTATATATATATATGTATACATAAAACCCTTTCACTTGCGTACAAAGCACGAATCAATTAAAAAAAAAAAAAGTCATACATATTATAGGAAACTAGATAAAATTACACGGGCGAAAGGCAACTAGGTATATACTATACCTACGGTATATAAGATCGTTCAAATAAGAAAGTCTGCAAGGTACACATTAATCGCAGTGAGTTAACTTTACCTCCTTATTTCCGTATTCTGTATATACATATACTCACTGGCGTAATAATATATATTTATATACAATATATAGTCGTAACTATATTTAATTGTAATAATAACCACATAATAATATGCGAATAAAACAATCAAACATCAATAATTTTGTTTCAATTTCTATCAAAAACTGCGATCCCTAGATCTAAATATTATACACACGAGAACACGCGTTCGTTCTGTAACTGGATCATAGTTCGCAACCCCATTTCCGAAAGCTTGCGCGTGGTTCACTGGATGGAATCTCGATCAAAGACGCGTCTGGTTGCCCAGGGGGGTAGCAGCCCACCGCATTCAACCCCATGGTCACTCTAAACTCGTGCCCATGAGTCAAATCCTGCCTCCGTACGCCCCTGTCCGTGGCAGCTTCCACGCCCCTGAAAAGCTCTGAGGCGATTCCTTCCGGTGTTTCCGCACCAGTTTCGTCGCGAGGCCCGCAGTGGAGCCCCGGGTGCCGCTGGAACACTTTCTTAAATTGAATAATATTCTGGAACAAAGCAGACAAAAAAAAAAAAAGAAAAGAGAAGGAAAAACATCGGTGAAACCTGTGGCATTCTGGGATCCTCCGGCACACTGCCGACAGGATCAATAGATATTTCCAGTCGGTGCTTTCCTGCCGTTCAGACGGCGGCCATGTCTACCTCGAGTCGGGGATGGACACGCCCATCGAGATCGGAATCTTCCAATCGGTGCCGATCAGACGGGGTGAAAAGCTGTGGGCTGAGCTTAACACCGTCTCCTGACCACCGAGTGGGCGGGTCCTAGGCCCCTTCCAGAGGGGCTTTTCCTGCGGCAGGTGCAGCCAGTTGGCAGGCGGACTTGAACCAAGCGCCTCGTCTCGCGCGGCCTGCACGCACAGTCTGAGTCCTGGTTCTCTCAACCATCGGATGAACGCGACGGTACCCGAGTCACGAACATTTATTCCGCAAGCTCGTAGATGACCACGGTGTCGATGCCGCCCCGAGAGCTTTCACGGGTTTTTGTTACTACAGTGGTTCGACTATTTTGTGTTGACACGTGAGGACGAGTGCAAAGTTTTATCGGTGATTTGTAAAGTGCTCTGATCACTTTGATTTTGGATTAGTTCACGCAGTGCGACATACGAGACTCGTGAGTGTTGACACTTCGAGTGTGATTACAGATCGTGGAAGAACTGAGAAGGTATGCTTCACCGGGTTGACGAAAATGTCAAATCACTTGTTGACCGGTTCCTCGTCTGGAATCTCGCGTCGTTTGGTCTGAGGGAGGTTTCGTCACAGTCGGGAAGCGACGATCGCGAATAACGAGGTCGAAGGAACCGTCGAGTAAAGCTCGATACAAAGGAGATAGCAGAGACGGTCCGATAATCACGGAATTAACGCATAAATAGACGAAAAATAACAAATATATTATAGAAGTAGAAAACTAAGAGTGAGAAGAAGTGAAATTCCCTCAAATTTGGGATAATACTGTAACAGTGGGTGCGCTGGGGCCCTCGGCACCCTTCGGCCGTTACGGGCCCGCCGAGGGAGCGGCCGCTGCTGGGGAGGTGGAGGGGTACGGGGGCGGTGGGGGCGGTGGCGGTGGCGCCCCTGGGGTCGCGGGCCTCGCGGGGGGAACCCCCCGGATCAGGGTTGCACCCCTGGGGGGGCCTTGTTGCGCGCCCCTTCCCGTCACCCAGGCCCACAACATAGGTAAGACCCCCCTTTCTCTCTCTTTCAACCACTCGAGGTGGAAAATTCTATCCTCCCTCTCAAAATATACACGGAGTCTGAGTCTTGCGTAGACTCTTCCAGGAAAGATTGAACGAGTTCTGGTCTATGACAGGCTGCAACCGGTTTGCGATTCCGTGTGAGCTTCTCAGATACGTGAGTTCGTTGCAGCGAGTCAATTGAGACAATTTCTGTCTTGTCGGTGACGACGATGATTGTGACGATGAAGGGTCGACTCAATGCCGCACTTTGTGTATTTGAGATGAGTTTTATGCAAAGTGCGCTAAGTTTTACATCTTCGGTAGTAAATGATATGGAAAGCACTTTTTGGAGTTAAATCTGCAACAATTGTGTTGAGAGCATGATATAGTCTATATTTACCAACCAAGTGATCGCGTCACTTATTTCCACTGACAAAAAAGAACATGATAGCGCATTTCCGCATGAAATTCTGAACACATACATCCCAAGATGTCTTTGTTCCACGCAACAATAACGACAAAATCCTTGTTCCAATCTAAAATGATAATTGTCGCTTCCAACTGTAATCTAGCACAATCTACTACAATTTGTGTAGATTTCACACCAATAAAGTGCTGTCCATATATTCACCACCAAAGATGTAAAAATTACATCAGATTTTCTTGCGTCTGGACAAGAAGGCTCTGAACTCGATGTATATAATCATATCGCGCGGGAAGTGTAATGTATTTTCGTATTATCATTAGGGGAGGATAGGATTTGCCTGTTCGTTCGAGACAAGGGATAATTTTGTACGATTATGTTCACGTTATGTAAGATTTCACACATTCATCACAGCCTCATGTTGTACAAATATAAATTTTATTCTTCGCTGTATATAATATTTAATTAATTCTTTTTTTTTCGTTATCAAAAACAAAAAAATTAATCGATCAATTCGTGAACTAATTGTAAATGAACATGAGGTGTGCAATGAGCAAAGAGAATATAGACAAGAAGACTATGCAAGATATGGGTCTAATTGTACTACATACATAAGTGTGAAACAAAAAAAAACAGAAAAAAACCGTTGCTCCTATCGTTCGGTTTAAGGAAGGTGCGGATTAGCTATGCTCCTGTCTTGCGCTGGCTGCGAGAAACCGATTCTGGACAAGTTCCTGTTGAACGTGTTGGACCGAGCCTGGCACGCGGATTGTGTCAGATGTTTCGACTGCCGCATCGCACTACAGGACAAGTGCTTTTCAAGAGAGGCCAAGTTATTCTGCAGAAACGATTTCTTCAGGTCGGTTTTTAATTACTAAAAACAAATACGATAGATAGAAAAATTCATTCTTCTGTGCCTATGGATACCTACAACGATCACTACTCACTGTATTGTTACATAATGACTTTCATCTACTATGCAGAGTTTATAGTATTTGAATGAAAAACGAAAAAACACCTTCGTCACAGTTTCCTGCATCCTGTACAGCTAGTCTAAAGTCTTAACACAATGCTCGAAGAGAATCTTGTTCGCTCCAACTGTTTTTTGCTTCACCCATCAACACCGTTCGATTCTAATTCATGGTGGCCACTGCAGGTCAGAGAAAAGTCAGGGAATTCAATAAATGGTCAAGAAAGTCATGGAAAAGTCAGGGAATCCGAAGAATGGTCGGGAAAAAGTCGAGGAATTGCATGTGCGATACAAGACAAGACAGAATCCTGACGCTTCTACCTATATAATCATTTCTTCTACTCTTCACGATGTGACATTGTCTTTGAAGAAATTTCTTCTTCTTCTTCTTCTTCTTCGTCCCACGATGACGTTTTGCAATTCTTCTTCCGTAGGATAGGGTTTTTACTCTTAATATGAATAACTCCGTTATATTCTTACGCGAAGCTGAGCGTACCTCGCGCAAAGCGATTAGTGCGGTGGAGTATATACATGTAAAAGGGCGAAACGAGGAAATATTATAAATGTTCCGTGACACAGTATACGAGTGAGAGTTTGTTGGGCGTGACGACTGGCTACGAGCTACGAAGTGTTCCAAGAAGGTCAGCCATCAGGCATCAGGCATCAGGCATCGGGAGGCTAGGGGATATTCGTGCATGAGGAGGTTTTTGCCAACCCATGATGTTACGGTTTATTGCGTCATAGAATCTCGGGCCCAAACGTCGGACGAAATGTACCCACGTACAACCTCTTACCAATTAAATTAAATTGACACCTTTTTCAACAACACGCGGTCGATATACCCGATGCACTTTTATCTTCTGTGATCTCGAAAAAAAACTGTGTACCGGATGCTGCAGCAGCGGGATCGTTTATACGACAATTAATAGTCACATGCAGGGATCATTGTCCAATGTTTTTTTTTTTGTTTTTTATTATCAATTGTTGAATAACGTACCGAAGGCTCGGCTCTTAATTGGAAAAGAAAAGTCGCCTCGAAATAAATCGATATTTTTTCCAATTTACGGTTCCTAGTTTTCTCTGAATAATTATAACGATCGGTAGAATTCATCGAACTACCATTCAATATCGAATAGACGAGGCGGAAATAACTCAAGATTTGACTGACACGTTATTTTTCTTCAGTGAAATGATTCAAATTAGTTCAATTTATATTTATTTTGATTATAAATTATTTCTTTTTTCTCGCAAATTTATTTTTTCATTAATTTCAACCTATAGGTCAAATTAATTTTTCTATTTCCAATCACTCTTTTTTTGTTCATTATTTCAATTATTTCTCATTGTTTCAGTTATTTCACGAGCTATTGACGCGTTATTTCGACGAATTATTTCCCTCGTCGCGAAAATATTCCGATTATTGTACGATTTTATAGAACGTATCCCCGTTTGTCGATCTCTGCATAAAATTTATAGAGGTACATTAATCCCAGGTACCTAGCTAGGTATGTGTAAAAAAAAAAAAAAGAGTATAAAAATTGAGGCGCAGAGTCGCGTGTTGAATCAGCTCGAGGCGTCGGCGGTTATAAGTTCTGTTCTCGTCATCGCGCAGGGGCAAACCGTCCTCTGGACGGCGTGGCTAATCGGGTGCCTCGCTTTTTATACGCGTTACTACTTCTTCTTCTTCTTCTTCTTCTTCTTCGATATCGGTGTGTGATTTGCGTTTGATGTATGTGTGAGTGAGTGTGATGGATGTTATGTACGGGGGGGGGGGGGGGGGGAGCAGTGTACAGATTTTACCTCTGTATGTGTTACTTTATGCTTCTATTTCTTATTTTTTTGGTGAATTCTCAGAGACTTTTTTTACCCGCGGTTTTGGGCACGGTTTCCTTTTACTCTTATTTCTCTTATACTTCATTTCTTTTTTTTGTTTTGTTTCATTTTGTTCCTTCCACACGATTCCAAGACCCCGCGCCGCTATAGGATACGGGGCCCTTTTTACTATTTAATAACGTTTACGACCTTTCAGACTTTTAGACTTCTCTCGCACGGTTTAGCTCGAAGCTCGCGCTTGTACTGAAGAGTTCACATGTCAGCTATATTTAATATATTAAACCGTATTAGAGCGTCCCATGTAGAAATTGACTTCCAAATGGGGAAAACTATCTGGAGTCCTATCAAAAATTTGAATTAAATTGAATTTCTACGTAAAAAAACGTTTCTGGGAAGGTCCTAACAGGGCCCTGGATAGTTTTCCCCACTTGAAATTGAATTTATACATAAGAAACGTGTCTGGGAGGGCCCTAGTAGGGCCCTGGATAGT
>JAFFZH010015202.1:59940-71911 GCA_018420115.1 Euura saliciscinereae | reverse complement strand
AGGTCCTAGCAGGGCCCTGGATAGTTTCCCCACTGGAAATCGAATTTATACATGAGAAACGTTTCTGGAAGGGTCCTAGTAGGGTCCTGGATAGTTTTCCCCGTTAGAAATCAAATTTCTACACAAGAATCGTTTCTGAAAAGGTCCTAGCAGGGCCCTGGATAGTTTTCCCCACTTGAAATTGAATTTTTACCTAAGAGACGTTTCTGGGCGGGTCCTAGTAGATCCCTGGATAGTTTTCGACGATTAAAAATCAAAATCAAAATCTACATGCATGGGGTTGGCTATAATTTTCCCATTCATTAATTGTGTGACATATCTATATTCTTAGAATTATTGAATATATAGGTAAAGGAGGATAAATACATATATATACACCCGCGCGTTGGATATATAACGGAAATAAATATTAATTGTAAACATAATTAAAAGCATTGATGAAATATTAACGATCCACAAGAGCATATTTCATGTAGCTAAAACTCCGCGCAATATAAGATGGACATGCTGATATATTATACAGGGTGAATTCCCAACGATGAAATGCAGTCTGAAGTTGGTTAAAATTATAAGAGTCACGTTTTTTTTTCTTGCATACTTTTTATTTCATCCAGTTAGTAAAAAATGTCCAGTAATCTGAGGTCCATTGAAATATTGGCAGGCGCTCATTATTGAATCTGATATTTTGTAGTTGAATTGATTGTGTGGAAAAATAATCGATGCAGTCGATAATTCGAGTGCCAAAAATAATCGATAATTATACTCGATTAATCGGGAGAAAATGATCGATGTAATCGAAAATTGATTCTTTTTTTAGCCATTCTTGGTTACAATAGAAAAATTAGCTTTCAGACAGATGCAGGATAAAGCTTCTTTCTCGATGTTAGCAAACTTCAGACTGTTCATTGACAGAATCAAAGTGTTAAAACGGGTTCACCAAGAATTGTATGTTGATTTCAAGATTTTTTTAACTGTATTAAAAATGTTAAAATTACATAAATCTGTGTAAATATCGACATAAAAATGATAAGTCAAAGTATAGTGAACTTATACTGGGACACTTTGTATATCAGTGAATTTCTTTTCATCGTTTGGAAACCACCCTGTATGATGATATACATTGAAAATGAAAAATCGTCTCGTTTCACGATGCAATTCATCCGACGGCATTGGTACTTCTGACTTCTGACTCTTGATTTTTCCGTGTAATAAAAATACATGATGCGCGGCTAACATGCAATCCGAATATATTTATATTTGCTCAAACTCGCAGCATACAGACATACCTGTAGTGTATATAATAATTAATAATTGTATAGTTCGCGATAGGACGTATCATCAGCGCTAGAAATCAATCAAGATTGTTTCTCGCGTAGTTGCCGCATGAGTTGGAATTCAATTATTCACGATAGCAACGTTAAACCTGCGGGTTATGCAATAACTATAACTCTTCGTTTCTATTATATTTTTTCAGTAAATTTATAATAACGCGGTATATAACATAAAATCTGATATAGTTAGACAACTTTCAAGATTTCTCATATTTTAACACACATATAGACGCCATCTTGAGGCTCTTTCGATTAATTATGTATACGAAATTTTCGGGTTTCAAATATCGATAAATTTCAATAATCTTTTCAATCAAACGCAACTGATTTGATTTGTTTTCATCATATCTGAAAGGAACATCCGTAAATGTGCCGATAAAAAGCAACTAATTATACATATTATATTGATTATCAAAATTCGGCAATAATTATTGGCGATATTAACATAAGCGAATGAAGATTCGTCGAATGATTTAATTTCGAGCCGTCAGTGAAGTCCTTCGGATTCAATCTTGTCTATATAATTAATAGGGTGTGTTTTGACTGCATACACGAGAGATAAGTATATGTAATCATTAACATCGATTTGAGAAACCGCGTGTCACTATATGACGAAGTATATTACCGCCTAATTTTAGGGTCTATAAATCATCACGACTATTCGCGGGGACAATTTTTTATTTTTTTCTCTCTGCACACATATAAACTCGAAGATGTATGTATCCCCTTTGAGTTTTTCTACTCCGTCTAAAAAAGTGACTGACAGGTTGGCCAACTAACCGGATAACGAGTCTTCCTTCGCAGACTTTGATTGCTATGAATTCTCAAACTACGAGACACACAGCTGCGAGAAAATTGGGCTTTTATTTCAACCTCCACCTACACGAATTTCAAAGTCTTCATTCAAGTATAGTTTTTGGATTTTATTTTTATTTTTTTGTATCATATACATTAACGTGTGGAATTGAACAAGGCGGACTTTGAGCTTGATTTGTTAGTCACGGTGTGAACTCCGACCTCAAAGTACATCGCAGCTTACGCCGTGACCCGTCGCGTCCGACACTTCCCACCGATGATTTATCACATTTTTACTTTTTCTATTTTTTTTCCATTTTTTTTTTTTCGTTTCTTCACTTTTCTCGATACTTTAAAGCGAATCGCCGTCACAGACCGTTGCTCTAGGTAGTCTACGGTCCGTATCGATTGCTCGAATTTCTCGATCATCGGTTACTTTATCGCCAATTGAATTGAATCGAATCGAAACTGACCACTGAATGGTCGGATTGAGCAAACAGACATTTACACACCTGACATATTGTTCCTGATTTTTGTAACCTTTAAACCCTTTCATGGCACACGGGGTCAAATTGACCCGTGCCTGAGTTTGCGGCGAATTATCTATCAATCAAAGTCCTTTGTGCCGGGAACTTACAGTAACGAAATATTTTTTTCCTCAAAGTATCTGGTTCCAAGAGTATCGCCCATAAATTTCGTAAAAAAATATAAGAAATTGAAAAAGTTATGATTTTTGGAGTGAAAAAGTGTATATCTCGATCATTGATGGTACTGCGATTTTTTTTTAGAACGTATTGACATTTTATTTTTGAAAAATCAACGATTGGTACTTTTTCTAGAACGTTCAAAGCATGTTCCGTATTCTTCTCGCTCTAATCGGACCGAAAGTTCGTAGGAAATGCTCGTTTATGAATGTATTAATATTTGATATTTCGGTGCTCCCATAGGCGATACGGTACGAAATGCGGTGGTTGTCTTCAAGGCATAAGTCCGTCGGATCTGGTCAGAAAAGCGAGGGACAAGGTGTTTCATCTGAACTGTTTCACGTGCTTTATTTGCCGCAAGCAGCTCAGCACCGGTGAAGAACTCTACGTACTTGACGATAACAAGTTCGTATGTAAGGAAGATTATTTATCGGGGAAATCAGTGCCTCCTGCGCATCATGCACCGAGTCATCACAGTCTCCACGGTAAGATTCGATTGATATAATTTTTTAGTGAAGTGTTATAGTTGGATGATAATTAGATGTGACCTGTCGTCTTGTTCTTAGAGCCTAATAAAAAAAAACCGAAGATATAGTTACAAGTATGTGAACACTTATTAGGACGTATTAAGTGCTAGTCCTTAGTTAGGCAGAAATGGTTTTTAAATCTCTCAAATTATACGTCTTAATAAAAAAAAGAACAACAGTAGAGTTAAACGACAGATTTTAAAGCTGAAAACACGAATAGAATACGGAATACATTTGAATACATCAAGTTTAACGCGAGTATCCTTGTATTATACGTATATACGTATAGAGATAATTTTATCACACTGTAGGTTGATTCTACCGAAATACTCATTTTCGCTGTAGATCAGTTTATTTTTAATAATCCTTCAGATTCCTCAGATTTTCTTATCAGAATATATTGGATCATAAAATTTTTCAGATAAGCTAGGCTACACAGGACAGTTTTTTCTTTTTTAACCAACGAATCATTTCAGTCGTTCTCTTTTTGGGGTTTGGTTGACCCCTAGAAGTCATTCCTCTGGCGTCATCTTTCCTTATTGTAGAAAAAGTGCTTGAAAAGTACTCAAAATTTACAGGAAAAAAGCTCGAAATCGTAAATATTTTCTCAAACTAAACGATCTCCATCATACCTCTCAAATTCTTGGATCAAAAATTAAAAAATTAGCACAGATGAAAATGAGTACCTAAATATCAATGAAATGGTTGGAATTACCGATTAGCCTGATTATATTGATTAGAACTTCTAGATCTGATTCACTGAGCTGATGACCGTTGGTCAGGGTCAGAGTTCAATCTTCGATGCTTGTAGTGACTATTATATGAATAAGTTTGACTTATTGAGTAGGTGTCACAAGCTGCTCAGCCCATCATTCCTCTGGCAGGTGGCAAACACACATTTTCAACTATTTCTAAAATGTTAAATGAAACTTTATCCGTGTTTCGAAATTCGACTCCATGTCTATACATGTTTTAATGTCAAATTGTAATTCCTCAAAATGGAGATTGAGTTTGTCCAAGTCGTGATCACGTCGTGTCACAATAAACTGAAGTTTATAATAAGCAGGAGTTTAACATTATTATATCTCGAGAGAATCACTAAAAACTTTTTAAAAATGCATAATAGTCACAAATTAGAAGCTTACCATGAAAAAAGTGAAATTTGGATCGAAAAAAATTATCAATAGACATGCGATAATTACTAGGCACAACGTGAAACACGCTTTTACATTATTTCATCTATATCGACGGCACATTGGATTGCTAAATAATTTTGTTCTCTAAATACAGTGCAAATAATGCGGTTCTAAAAATTCGACATTAGGTGATTTTCGCTTCTCTTCGTAGTCTCGTTATTTTTACTTCCCCCCGTTCTTTTTTACTGGATCGTTTTTTATATTTTTTTTTTTTGTAACCTGAATCTTGTGTTATGGGGTCACAGTTCGACACTTTCGCAAGTTAAGAGATTTAACGGGGGGGAATGGGGGCTACCTCTACCTCTGCACACGTAGAGGCCCAGTTCACTCTCGTACCTTCAAAGAATTATAAGAAACCCATATTATGAAGATGTAGAGTATATAGATGTGTGTACATGGGTATGTATATTTTTTTTTTGACGTACACAAGCTTATTTCTCGGCACGTATAATACGTGTATGAAGGCGAGAGGCGGCAAGCTGTGAAAACACCACACCGCAGGACCCTGGAAGTCCTCGAAAAGAGTACCGGCGGCTCAGTTTCATGGGGTTTTCTAACCATGAAACGAAAACCGAAGGTCGTTATGTTACGCAGCGGGGACCTTTTGTCGCATGCCGACACCTAACCGCAAGGCCCAACCCCCTCGAATATTGTACATAACTCGGTATAGGGTATAGGGCATTAAAAATACGTTTCGTATTTATATGTACATATATATATATATATATATATATATATATCCACATAGGGCCCCCTTTTGCGGTGATAAAAAAACTCCGCAGAGATGAATTATGCCGAAAATTTAGACTTTATGTACATTTTAAATACGCATTAATGCCTTATATAGCATCGAGTTAGCCTATTGTCAAGTCGACTCCAATTTGCCAAATCTGACGAGATAAAATGAAACAGGAGACAAAACAAACACAAGTCAAATGAAAATAGAATTTTTAACTCAAACTTGATCGATATCGTCTACTTTTCGCACTACTATTGGGACGAAAAATCGAGACAGCTTCTTCTCTAGCCCATTTTCAACAAACTTCTCAATGCTTCAGGTCTGAATGCTCAACTACCATGTTTTTTCACCGAGATGAAGTGAGTCAAAGACAAGTGTTCCGATTTTACGACCCAATAGTAGTGCGGAAAGTAGACGATGTCAAACAAGTTTGAAGTTTGCAGCACAAGCTGAGTATTAACAAAATCCCATTCACATATTCACTCCACAAGAGTGAAAATTGTGGCAGTGGGAAAGGAGTGAATATAGTCACTCGAAAAAATGTAGAGATTGAAAAAAATGACTTAGTGAGTATACAGGGTGAATTCCTAGCGATGAAACATTCCGAAGTTTCTCTCAGACGGTTCTGAACGAATGTGCAACTGTCTGAAAGCTAATTTCTCGATTCTAGCCAACTTCAGACTGTTCCACCGCTCGGAAATCACCCTGTATATTGAGAATGGATATGATTGACTAGCTTTAGACTACTTTGTGATCTCACGTATTATTAGCATCGTTTGTTAGACAAATGAAAGTAACAAATTTGAGCTTAATTCGTATTGATTAATGCCTATAAAACTGTGCAGCATAAAATTGAAGGTTTTCGAATGGGCTGGCATTGATAGTTATAATTTGGTAGCTGCTCTGCCTGCAGTATCATACCCATTAGAATTAAGGTAGTGGAGATATACAATTAGCTACCAGTTAGTTTGCTCTTCTCTTCTAGGTGTTAATTTCGTACCACCCCTACTGCATGTAATTGTGGGTCAATATTATTTACCAATCCACCGTGGTCCGCTGTTTTATCGAGTCACACTTTATTGTTCCTTTCTTCCATTATAACGCAGGTGTATTATACGCGTATATGCAATCACCTGTAACGTATATCTAATATCCAGTTGCAGTCTCTCACGTTCCGATTAAAACGATTATTTTTTCTTTTTTTCTTCTATATAGACCCTGCGTTATAATACATATTATACCGTTTCTATCATGTATTGCAAAATTTAACTACGGTTTCTAATCAACGTACTACACCTCGATTATACAGACCCCGATAACCGATACCGAATCGGGTTCGTCAAGTACGAAAAAAATTAATTTACAATTACGCACATAACGCCCGCTGCACGGACCGTAGCTGATATACAGAAGGTGAAAAAGATAAAGATAAGGATTCTAAAGACCAGAAACTAATTACTCGCGCTTTAGTTATTAAATTTGTTCAATTTTTTTTCTCACTTCTTGTCGACAGGGGGAGACTCTCTGATGGGTTCCGGTTCCGAGGACGAGGACGAAGACGGAAGTTCGCACCACCACCACGGTGGCGTTGGCGGTACGCATCTCGGACCCCATAATCTGACCGCCGGTGTTCCAGGGGACCCTGGGGTCGGGCACGGCGGTGATTTACCCCTCGGTGGCGACCCCTGCAAGCAGGAAGACTCCGAGGATCAAGGTAAGGTAACCCCGGCGTTGTAAATTCCCATTTTCTTTTACAATCTCGATACCTATTCATCCCGTATCCGTAACGACCTACGCGACCAATCACTGAATCAATTATTCCTATTGTTCGAGATTATTATCCACCGAATAATTGGAAAACGATTAGTTTACGGTGCTATTAGATCAATGATTTTCTGTTGATTCATTAATTCACATTTTCATCATTGAAACATTGATTGATGGGGTCAAAGGACAAAGTTTGTTGGATATGTTGCTAACACAGAATGGAATGATCGACGTCCGTGTCAAATCTCCTTTATCAGACACTAGAATAAATAATGTGATTCGCGTTGATCGATGTTATAACAGTATACCTATATATATTTGTCTAAATCACTGTAAACTGACTCGAGCTGGTATACTATTAATGCACTCGAAAGATTGTAGTTGAGGGTATGAAAGCATATTTGGGAATTCGGAACCCCCCGTGACGCCAATTTGTGGAACCGATTGTGAAAGAGTACTTGACGAAATTCTGAATAGAGACACGTAGTGAAAAGGTTGAAGTATATAGTATATAAGGTCTTAACGTTGTTCAACGATTTTAAATATGGTCATAAGCGTGGGTGGTAGCTTTTTTTTCTCTTTTAATTCTTGTTCCCTAGCGGGTTTACAACTGGGTTAAAACCTTATACGTGTGACAAGTTTATTTCAAAAACCGGAAACGGGGCGATAAATAGGAATTAAACTGTCCGCGTTATTCGAGGAAGCGAATGAATAGCTGACAAGAGGCTGTTAATTAAAAAACCTTGATGCTTTTCTTTTCACGTTGAAATATCTCATCAATATAATCGGTGATACATAGTAAAACGGAATATAAAGGTCTGAGGGTCTGAGGGTCTCGCTAAGATAAAAGAGAAGACAAGTCATCAGGGTTTAAAGTTCATATTCTGAGCTCATGGTTTCATCCAGTCTCCCATACAGGGTCAATTCCTAACGATGGAACAGTCTGAAGTTGGCTAGAATTGAGAAACAAGTTCGGAAGGTCATTCCTGGTTAGGAATCCACCTTGTATAATATAAAATAATGGTATTTGATGTAACCCGAGTCACTCACACCTCTTGAAACTTCCACATTACTCACACGGGGTCACCCTGACCCCAGCTAACTTTGAAACGTTGTCACATTGATTCCGTTGACAATCCGACTACGGGAAAATTCCTGGAGATACTTTAGGATTTCTAGAATGGGCCCGAATTGGATATTTGATATAAAATTGTATTCGAGCTTTGTAAAAAATTCGCAAAGCGAAAAACTGAGAAAAGTGACTTGTTTTAGTGAAAAAATCACCTTCCGCAATTTTTGCTATTTTTGGCTAAAAATTTAGCTGGATTTTCTTGAGATACCGCACTTTAAGAAAAAAAATACTAAGTGAGGGTTTTCTTGATTTTGATTTTGTTTCTCGGCTGCCAAAGCCAGACTAACGCTTCGCTTGCAACGGCTAGGGAGCCAACGTGTAGTCAACACTTCAAATTTCCAACAAATGGCGCCACAGTTTCAGAATCGAGCATCTTGTATGCGAAATATTGAGGAGAAGTTGAAGCTGGGGTCATATGGACCCCAAGTAAGTGACTAGGGTTAAATATGTGGAGCCATAAATCCTTCCAATTTTTCAATTTGTCTTAAAACGTGGCTTCCGAAAAGCCTAATGATCTGAATTTTATTGCCATTACAAAAGTGTCTTTGTATAAAAGATTTTACGACACTACCCTGTGTAAATAATGCATACCTACGTATAGATATATATGATCGTTGTCAGGTTATATCGTACATACACCGTTATACATGTATATAATATACCGGTATAATACACCATTGTGCAGTGTGACACTGTCCAAATATTTTCTTTGTCCCGCGTGGTTGAGACCTCCCCTGGTCCTGGTCGTAGTCCTGAGGTTGTGTGTATATAGCGCAGTATCTATACCCCGCAGGACGTATAGATCTCAATGGGCTTATAGCCCTGGCTGTGTAATAATTCAATAGGGATGTCTATTTTTCGGGGTGACGGAGGGGGACACTCGGATCTCGGTGTACCCACAAATTTCAAAACCATGCTCAAACCTCCTTTGAGTATTCCGGGACGACAATATATATTCGAAGAAAAGCAGAACATTTGGCTTTTGAATTTTTCCGAACCGCTCGCGAATGTCACCAATTGACCGGAACATCGACTCACAATGAAATGAGAGCACAATGAACACATGCCTCAACTTCTTGATGTATATTCAGCGGAAAAAATTGACAAAAAACTAATTACAGCCGCGGACCAATCTCCTCACGGGGAGTTAGATTTTTGCCCGTGATTGTAAATTGTAAAATATCGATCTGACACGCCCTGTCAACGAATATACACGGCATCACGTTTGAAGTCTCAAAGTGTCAGTTTTTAATACTTTCATATCGTATGTAATCAAAGACCGCGCACGTATCTCAAGGATATTTCATCAACCACCAAATGTAGCGTAGAGAATCTAAGAAATGGGAACAACAAAAAAAAAAAGAAGAAAAAATTGTAATTCCCTGAAAGGTCGAAGCTGTAAGCTATATACGGTGTTTCGATATTAGTTGTCGTATTTTTATCTCCTATAAAAAGGTATATAACTATTGAACCTGATTTACGGAGGGGATCAGAGGCCGACGGGGTTCAACGAGGGTTAAACGATGAAATTATTGTATACTCTTTGATCGAAAGGTTCGCTTGACGGTGATCCCGAGACCCGAGACAGCCAGACGGAGAATAAAAGTCCGGATGGCGGAGCGGGTGGAGGCAGCGGCGACGGTGGGGCCGGTTCGAAAAGGCGCGGCCCCAGAACGACCATTAAAGCTAAGCAGTTGGAGATACTGAAGACGGCGTTTTCGCAGACGCCGAAGCCGACTAGACACATAAGGGAACAACTCGCCAAGGAGACGGGACTGCCGATGAGGGTGATACAGGTGAGTCGAATCGGAATTAACCGATTCCCGCGTGGCAGGGGACGAGGAGGACGAGGCGAGAATAATGGCCAAGTTAATCGTTGTCCTTTAACGTCGTCAGGTATGGTTCCAAAACAAAAGAAGCAAAGAGCGGAGGCTCAAGCAGTTGACGTCGATGGGCAGAGGCCCGTTCTTCGGTGGTTCGAGAAAGATGCGGGGATTCCCGTTGAACCTCAGTCCCGGGGCGCTAGGTGGCGAGGACGGACCCCCACCGGGATTCCCCTATTTCGCCGCGGACAAGTTCGAGTTTGGTTACGGGGCACCTGTAGCGTTTCACCACGAATTTTTCGGCGGTCATCCGCCGCCCCATCCCCACGGGCCACCGTTCAACGGTCCTGGAAATCCTGGTGAGTTCTCAAGATCCTCGTACACGATTGTTACCATTATTATCATACACAATGACGAGTCTATACCGCGCCTCCCGGTTCACAATGCCAGAACTAATGACTTGCGACTCGTACCTCTCGCCTGAAGAAACGATACTTCATTTATCCAATACAGATCTCGATCGGGGAGGGGTGCAGATTTCTTTAGCGTTTGTTTCAAATCTAGGTATATTGGGCGAAAGGGTATTTATACCTACTCCGGGGGTCGGTATCGATTATCAAGTGCTGTTACGGAGTTGAACCTTCTATATTACGCTTTGTGTATTCCCTTTATAATTAGCAGGTGAACGTACGTAATTCTCTGTTTATACACCGAGGGCTCCGACATGTAACCGCGGTTATTCACAATTGTCAGACTAAAATATCGATATAGCGTTTTGCGAAGTACTTTTCTCTACACGAGTGAATAGGATCGGTAAAAAAACAGTCTATTCAGTCTCGAAGGAAATGCATCGACACCATTATCGAAGGCATTGTGGAGTCGGAATTATCGAATCCAATAATTCAATATTCAAAACCGCGCGTGACAGCCGGTATCTTCGCCAGTGTCTCCACTTCCGTTTCATGGAATGCTTTCAATGGACATAAATTTGCTCAAATATCAGAGTGTCGTTAGTTTTTAGTTGGTCTTGCTATTGCAGGCCTAGATCCAGCCAGTCTAGCAGGAATGGCAGCCGCCGCGGCCGCAGCGGGCGAATATCCTCCGCCCGGTGGACCAGGAGGACCTCCTGAGTTCCTGACGGGTCCCCCTGGTCAAGGTCCTCCTCCACCCCCGGGTGGCAGTCCAGGAGAGTTTTTGGCGCCCTCAGGTAAGATTATCGCCTGTTTTTTAATTTTTCGGGTTCACTTTTCCCTCGAAACGAGTTTTTCCGTTCACTATTTTTTCCTTGGAGTCGCGGATGTGAATTTTTGTCTGAAAAAAATTGCCGGTACCCAGAGGAGATTCGAACCCTCGACCTACGGATTCGTAGGCGGGTCTCTTGTCCACTCAGCCACCGCGACTCTCATTTGTACCATGTACAATTTATGTCATTAAAAATAAAAGCTGATACCTTATCTGTATAATTATGTGCAATAACGACGATTAATTAACCAATTTTACAATTTGTGTTATGCTAATTAAGGACGACCTCAAATCTTCACAGGCGGTGGCCAGGGTGGTAATCCTGTCGGTGGTGGTAACGGCGGTGGTCCAGGAGGCGGGGGAGGCGGTGGTGGATTCCCTGAGCCCCACCAGATGCAAAGCGAAGGGCTCGTCTGGTAGAACAAACTAGCCTAGAGCATTATCGCTGTAATTTATGTATAAGGATCGTGAAGAAGGAAATATATATAGAGTAAATTTGATGAACGAACGAACGAACGAACGAACCGTGTGCTGCACGTGTTGGCGAAAATTAAGATGCTGGCTCAGCAGCATATATTATATATATACATAGGTGAACCCTTTTATTCTTCTGTTTTCTGTTTTTGTAATATATATTATCGTACGATTTATTATTTTTGTGTATAAAAAAAAAAAGAAACACCCACACACTCATACACATGAATATAAAAAAAAA